>PVJA010014189.1:0-47945 GCA_004027025.1 Myocastor coypus
GGAGACATGTTTGTCGTTTTTTTTTTTTTTTTTTTTTTTTTTTTTTTTTGCGGGACTAGGGTTTGAACTCACGGCCTTGCACTTGCCAGGCAGGCACTTCTGCCATGGAGTTATCTCCCCGGCCCCATTGTTTGCCCTATGGTATGACCCTATTATTGAAGATGAAAAGCTTCGCAGCTATGATGCATGTCTGTTACACATCTCCTGTAGTACGGTTACAGAGTAAGGGTTAACCTTGGGTATCAACTAGTCTGTGTTAAAGGATACCTAAATGGTAGCTATTTAGATGAAGTAAGTTTGGTCTGAACTGTCACCATAATAAGTGACAAAGCCTGGCCAAAAGGAGCAGCCATCCACAGTGAACTCTACTCTTGCTTGAAGTATAAATCAATTGTAAATCAACATTACAACTTATCCTTTAACCAAGAGACTGAAGCTGCATCAGGCGTAGCCCTGAGGTTCAACCTACCACAGATTACCACCTGCTGCGGCTCCTGTATGTGTCAACACAGCCAGTTGGTTGTTTTCTCTGTCATGTCCTTTTGCCTGGCTATAAATGTGTCCTATGATTGAATGGGGCATTCTGAAACATCCTTGGTTTGGAGTTCTGCCCATTTTAGCACTATTTATTCGGGGAGATGTCTTTGAGAGTTTTGAAGATCAGCGTACATGTCCATACAATGAATGGGAATGATCTGAACTCAGTCTGGGTGTGCAACACCCCTTTTGCTCAGGAACCAAACAGAACACAATGGCAGAGGAAAGGCAAATTTTCTGGCTTGTCTGTCACAGGTCAAGTTTGATGGGAGATTGTGGCAGCCAGTAGCAGAGAGGCAGAGCTCTGTGAAAGCCTCATATGCCGTCACTGTCTCAGAGGAAAGACAGCCATGCTGGAACCTTCCACTGTCCTTACAGACAACATTACACAAACCAGGCATGTTGCCAAAAAGTTACATCACACAAAGCTCTGGTGCACACAACTCACATGTGCAGGCTACGTAACATATACGGCCATGCTCACAAACAGACACCCTGGAAAAAACCTGTGCCAGCTATCTTGGCTGTTTTGATGTCAGTCCAGCTGTCTTGTAGGTAGGAGAATCACCCCATCTTCTGTCTTTGGGCATCAAAACTTCAATCTCTCTTATCTATGTTCCCTGAATTTGAATCACCAGCCCTTTTTCAGGTTCTCAGACTCAGATGAAAGGAGCCACCAGTTGCTTCTCTGATTATGAGTCTTTTGTTCTTTGACTAAGCCACCCCAGCGGTGTCCTTCGACACTTTGCAGGTAGCCTGTCTGGTACTGTACCTTTCAGGGTTAATACATCGTGAGCCAACTCCCTAAAAATCCTCCTTTCATAATCATCTTTATATATTTCCTAGTGTTTCTGATGCTCTGGAGAACATCAACTAATAGACTCAAAGTAAATGCTGAATCAACATTATTTCACCAATTGCAATTCTCTGTGGGATCATTGCAGTGGTTATTATTTTGTGGACTTCTGTCAACAGGCTCAGACTATGGCATTTGTAGCTGGCACTTCTCAACCTTGGCCGCATTTAGAATGTTCATCCTACCAGTAGGGAAATCAGAGAAAATCACTTTTCTAAATTTGCTGCTTTTATAATTGGGGAGAGAATACCCATTATATGAACACTTCCCTAGGAAGGTTACCTAGTATATGGTTAAGATAGCTGTCAAAAGAAAAGAAAAATGTTAAAAATAAGTTAAGGAAAGCAAATTTGATATTTGAAGAAACCAGATAATTTTGCAAACCCTTAATTCCTAGATAACTTGGTGCCTAAACCAATTTAATGAAGTCAGGCGTTATAGCAAATAGCTGGAGTTACGCAGACAAAGACTTATGAGATGCCACATGGCATATAAACATGAAGCTTAAATAAAAAATAAAGGGTACACCACAATCAGAGAGAGAACCTCAGGCGGAGCTGAGGCTACCTGGCATGACTCATAAAGAATATGTTTCATTTCCCTATTTCAACTAGACAGTGATAGCCTTCATCTCAAGATCCAAGCACGCATGTGCTAAGAAGTAACTGATACTGAATCCAACCTGACCAGCCCACCAAGGCAGGCTGTGCGATCAGACAAACCTGGCAGAGATTCTTCAGTACATTTACAAATGCAACTTAAACAAGTTAGTATACAATGCCTTCAGGGGAGTTTTGTTCTTAGCACATAACAACTCATCAGCTAGGATATTTTCATCCCTATCTTAAATGAGAGTCCTTTTTTTGGTTGCAGATCTTCCCGGGGATAAATGAGGAGCTACCACAGCTGGCACATACCCACAGCAATCCAGAGTTCCAAGTGTGTGTATGCTTTGTTCTAGTTCATTTAGTTTCCTCTATGAATTTAAGAATGTTGGGATAGTAGATCGAAGGAAGAACTATTTGCAAAATGTAATCAAAGACAGATCTCAGGAAGGAAAGGAGATTACGCCAGCTGAGAAAAGCACTCCCTCACCTTGGGGAATAAATATTTTACATGCTTTAAAAATGTCTCACCATATTTTTCCTACATAAAATATGTGACGAAGAAGCAGCTGCTGCACGAAAGAACAACAGATAATGTTTGTAGAGAGGAACAAACCTTGCCAGTACAAAGGTAAAGTTTACTAAATAATTTGCAGAACAAGTTATCTCTGGGAAAACATAAAAGGAATAAGCTTTAGGAACAATAATGGCCATGACTTTCACCTGTGAAAATCACCCTGTTCCAAACAAAGGACATTCAACAGCCTCATTCTTTCTTAATTTGCAGTGAATAACCATTTAATAATTGGAAAGATTAAATACTGAGTAATGCAACAAAAGCTTTCAGCTATAGTAGTTTGAAAAAAGTAAAAGGAACAGCATGAAGCATTAGCTGAAATTTGCCAGTTTCAAAGTCAACTGCTAGACATGAATAAAGAATACTTGATTATTTTGAAAAAGTACATTTAGGGCAATGGATGTTAAATGTTCATTGGTTTTGTCTTTCCGTTTTTGTTTTAGTAATTTAAAAGTTTCCTGTGACAGTCATATTACGGCTATTTTCTAATCACAAATTTTTTGTAATGTCTGAAATTTTTGAGTGTTCCTTTTGAGAGACACATTGGGCTACTGCATTCCAGGCTAATCTTTGTTCAATGTTTGATTTCTAATTCCATAACAGAAGAGAATTCCTATTCCTGGGAAGGCAAGTGTGTACATTTCTTTATGAAGACAAAGAAACATAATACCATTTGATTAGGAAAAGATTAATCATTGAAATGAAGTAACAAGATCAGTTTTTAAAGTAGTTGTATTAGTGTCCCATTGTTGTCTTGTAACAAATGAGCAAATGGTTTAAAACCACTCACTCACACTCAGTGTTCACAAGTCCGACCCAACTCATAGAAGGAAACTCAAGCTGTAACAGGCTACCTTCATTTCAAGGCATGTGAAGACATCTGTTTCCTTGCTTTTCCAGTTTCTAGAGCTGGGCCATTTTTCTCCATTCTAACTTCTCTAACTTTAAGATCAGCTCTCCAATCCCTGTGAACTCAACAGCCTGAGTCCCAGTCTGACACTTTACTCTTTCCTGTTCTGCCTCTAGAGGTCCCATGATGATTGGGGCCACTTGAAAATCCCAGATGATGTCTCTTATGTAAGATCAACCAAGTAGTATCCTTAATTACCTGCAACTAAAGTTTACAATTCACTGTTTGCCATATACAGTGAAATAGTCACAAATTCGCAGGTCAAATACTCTGCTTTCAGAGTAACTAACATCATATCACTCCTTTGCTTTTAATGTTTAAAAATCTTCACATATTACTTGTTTCCACATTTTATTAGTACAATTCATTCTGAAATCTGGTACACATAAGTAACAATAACCATTTTTTTTAGTATAGCATCTTACTACACAGATTGGACTCGTAGTGATTCTCCTGTTTTCAGCCTCCCAAGCACTGGGATTACAGACCTGAGGCACCACACCCAGTCTCACTCTCCTATCTCAGAATGCCCTGGGCAGGGTCAGCACTGCATGCAGGCGATTGAACCCTAGTCCCTGCATCTGCCTAAGCAGACATTTTAAATTGCTACACTATCTGGCCAGCCCTAAATAACCATTGTTGACTCATCTTTTTATCATTTTCCCCCTACTCACCCCTCGCCCCTTGGTCCCTTTGCAAAGGGATCCCATTTCTTATCTTCCATTTATTTTGATGTCATTTATAGTTTTGGTTTTCATTTAAAAGAAACCATGTGATATTTCAGCTTGTGTGTTCAATCTAGCGTGGTCTCAAAGTGCATCCATTTTCCTACAAATGATTCAAGTTTATCTTTTTATGGCAGAGTAGTATGTACTCCACTGTACATAAATGCCGCGTGTTGTTTATCCACTCATTCATAATAACTAACCCTTGGAAGCAGCCAACAGAAATCTGTAGGTATTTATTCTATTTTTATTATTATTTGTTCATTTATACGCCAATTTATACTATAAGAATAATACATTATAGTTACACCAAATGGGAAAGAATTTCGTTTAGTGACTCATGAAGTATATACCGGGTGTGATCTATTGAGTACATCTTATTGTAGGTGTGGAGGATGCAACAGAAAAGAAGGAAAATATATGCATGCGTTGAATGTATTTTTTTTCAGATAAGATACCTTTTAACAGAGAGAAAGAAAAAATTCCATATTTATAATTCTCTTAGTAAAATTTTATATTTCTTGCTAATAACACAGTTTAATTGACACCAGAAAATGCATTCATTTTATTCAAATATGTTTTTCTTAAAATATAAATATTTAAATTAAATTTGTATAAATATACAGGGCATAGCATCTTTTGGCTCTCACACAACTATTGGTCAGTCCAAAACTTAAGCAATGATGAAATATTTGCAACTGTGATTATTTGGTCTATAAATATATAATAGAATCTTTGCAATTTAATTAGAAGTGATTGTAGTACTAAGAACCTTAAATTACATATTATTGAACTAAGTTACTGGTGTTATTATATGTATTTGAATGTGTTATTTACACTAGACAAGGAGAATTTTCTTGTATAACATCATTCCAGTGATTTTGAAAACATACAGTGAAAGAATGCACTTTACAAACACAACAGTGCTTTCTTAAGATAATTAAGCTAGGATTTTACTCTTCAGTATCAGAGAAAAGGAAACACAAAATCAATATCCTTAAGCTGCTACTGTTTTTGTTTTGTTTAAGGATGACTAAAAAAAAAACAGTATCTTGATCATTTCGTTTCCATATTGCTGTTTTTTGAAATAATCCTTGAACATATTTTTGAATTGGAGGGAAGAACAGTAACCACAATTGAAAGTAAATTAAATAACACATTAAATAAATTTTGGAGGGGATAAAGGAAGTAGCAGGCATGCACATGGACAATCAAGTTAAAGAATAAGAGAGGGAATCCATTGATCTTGTAGGAGAGGGGATGGAAGGCCCTGACGGGCATCTGTCCTGTAGAGAGTGGCTTAGACCTTGTTTCATTTAACGTGGCACCTGAGTACAAACATGCTAAGCTGAGTACCTCATCAGGGCAATAACAGCCAATGCAAAGATTTAATTCTAGGCAATGTGATGCACAGTGCAGCAGAAGCAAGCGTCAGCAGGGTCAGCAGTGCCCGTGCCCAGGTACTGCCGGCTATCAGTAGCACTTGCAAACGTTGCTCTTTTAAAATGAGAGCCACAGTAGTTCTAAAAGCCATATTCTAGGTCTGATCCCCTGATTCTGTCTTCCATACCAGACTGTTTTCCTGCTACAAAGTGAAATAACTTCCAATCTACATTGAATAAGACCTCTTAGCATTGCTCTCTGTCTCTCTCTGTCTTTCTGTCTCTGTCTCTATCTCTCTCTGTCTCTCTCTCTCTCTCAACATGAATCAACAATGGTTGCTGTACTCCCTATTCGTTTCTTCATAGGTCATCAGATCACCAGATATAAGCATGCAGAATTGGTCAAAAACATTTTTTAAAAAAATCAACATTAATTGTTCCTTTCAATAACCTAATAGAAATTAGTAGCACAATTAGGTTAGCTATATTATGTACATATATTTGTCCCCCTACCTTCTGTCTTTCCTTTCTCCACTTCCTCATCCCAGTTGTTATTTCCTTCTGAATAGTTCCTTTCCCTTTCATAATATCTATTTTACTCTTCAGATTTTTGTTCATTCAGTGTTTCACACTAAGAAGGCAATAAGATCTTTACACATATGGGTCCAATTTATTTTACTTATGAGTATGATCTCTAGTTGCATCCATTTATCTATAAAAAGCCTCAAGTTTATCTTTCTTTATAGCTGGATAATACCGTACTGTGTAAAAGTACCACAACCTTTCTCTTTAATAATAGAGAGATCACTGACATGGTAACATTGCGGTTCAAAACGTAACCATGAGAGAAAAAGATAGCACAAAAGTGACACCAAGATTGTTGTATTAAGCAACCAGAAACAAAGAAATATCATGTATTGCTTAAAGAAATGTGCAGAAAGCAGATTTTGGCAGAATTTCATAAGCTCACCTTGGCTTTGAGTGTCGTATCTGCCAGAGAAAATAAAGGATAATCATTTTCAGGGAAATAGAATCTTTCTGTTACAAGGATCACACTTTTTGTGGTATTCACAAGGACAGATTTTTTTTTTTATTTTCTTAAGCTGCTATCTGGTTCTAGAAACCTTTCTCACACTTTCTACAAGCTGGTAGAGGGACCTGTTTCATTATTTCAGAAAAGAAAATAATCAGGTATGCTTGGCTCCCTTCACTTTGGGTGATTGGGGAAGTAATACTTCGAAGTCTATTGCTTTTCCAGTAAAAGCCAGACTCTGAACTATTTTATGTGAAGTCTATTTGCTCCTAAATTAAACAGCTGATTAAATTTTTTAAAATAGTGTTCATATCAAAAATAGAAAAGCTTCATTCTGAACCTATCACATTAGCTCTTCACTATTTGTAACTTTTATCTTATACTAAACTTAGAGTTCACTGTACACGTTACTATCTACATAGTTAGTAATGGCATACCATGCCATAAATTTAACTTCCAATATGTAAGCAGTATTTTTTGGCTTCTACTAATTAGATGAAAGAAAATATTTGTAGCATTTTTAAGAAAAAAATACATATTTTGGCTTGGTAATAGTGATATGCTCATAGATATCTTCTTATCACTAATTATTTGAAGAAAATTACACATATTAAGGTAGAGAGGGCTTCCATACAATAAAAGTAAGCGAACAGTGTGGTGTCCATAGCTATGTAAGTGCTCATTGGTGGCTACATACAAGAAAACCTGAGGAAATCTTCCAGAAATAATATGATGAGTCAAAAAACTGAGGATTAGGTCATGTTGCTTAGTGCCGATATCTTCTAAAATGTATTACTGTTTAATTTTAATGGCTTGATGGTACATATGATGGCATAGGTACAAATAAAAATCTAGAAACAAGTCCAAATAACAGAAAAGGCTGAATAAGGATTAAATATATTGCTTTGAATGAAGTTAAAAGAAAAAAAGTACTTTGTCATGCTTAAGTTTGATTTTTTTCTTCTTTAATTTCTTTTTGACCAATTTTCCATGCTTAAATCTATTAATCTGAATAACTAACTTGAAGACATCAATATGGAATTCCAATCATCTTATTTAGTGAAATTCTGTATCATTTCTAATGATTATTTTATTCAATTTTTTAAAATTTAAAAATATGAAAAAATTTTAAAAATCTTAATTCTTTTGTTTCTTAAGAACAGTACAGCTATGTTGACCTCACCCCCAGGGCATCCTGAGACTGTGATTGAGACTAAGTGTGGTGGCACACACCTATAATTCCAGCCCTTGGGAGGCTGAAAACAGGAGGATCACTCTGAGTCCGATTTGTGTTGTGAGACCCTATAGACCCTGTCCTAAATTCATAAAAGAAAAAGAGCAGTACAATTTACAATGAGTAGAAGAGATCAATTTTTACAAGTGTTAAGCATTATTTTCTGGCATCTAATAAACATTAATAGTGTCACAGTTCCATCACTGAAGAATTTTACAGTCGCTACATATTAAGAGTTCTGAAATGTACCAATAGAATAGAGATAGAAATACTGTATTGTAGCTTTTAAAAAGATGAAAAGATATTGAATGTATTCACCATAAGAAATAACAAATAAGAAAACAGTCATAAAATACGCCTTACAATTTTGTTTTTTAGTCAGCATATGAAATGATTTTAAATATGCAGTTTGAAAGTGTAAAACTTGGGCCTTGGTTGTAGGAAATAGAGCATTTATCAGGAACTTTATAAATGAGGAGACTGAAGTCAACACACTCTTCTGAAGCACTTGTCTTTTCTACACCTCTTCCTGTTAGAGGTTGGTAAAATTCTGAGGGAAAGGTTAGGATGCATTAGCTTAAGATAAGAGATAGTGTCCAGTTTCTGAACACAGAGTATATGTTATTGCTTTTTTAATCCTAGATCAATCCTGATCCAGTTATATAAGATTCTCTAGAAAAGAATTCTGACACCAGTCTTTTTTTAAAAAAAATCATCCAAGTAACATCTGCTATGAATCGAGGAAAGATAATCACTGTTCCAGGCAGGATGAGGTGAGTGTGATCTTGCACAGCTCAATAGATCAGATACGACATTGTGATACAGAGATCGAAAGCCAAAATATTAGCAAGAAACACAGTGATGGTTTGGATTCATGCAGGAAAGAGAAAAAGGACAGAGCTCAGGAAATCAAACTTTTAACATACCTAACTATAATAAGTTGTAATATATTAAAAATCATAGGATAGCAAGTTTATATCTTTAAAGTGAGAAATCAATGCTGAGAAAAAGGTAAAAGTGTGAGGTTAATTGAGATAGGCAACGATTATGAGGGATAAAAGAGAGGGGAAATATGACTCCATAGAATAAGTCTGGACCCCAATGTAAATCTGACACATGTGAACAGAATGGAAAGAAAAAGCAGTATCAGGCAGGAAGAGAAATTGTTGTGATTCAAACGTGGACAAGCCTCAGTCAGCCGAGTTGAAGACAACATGGATCACCAATTAGAGAAGTCCTGCCTTGAGCTGTGTAGCCTAACCCTGTTGCTGCTGTCACAGTCAGTTGCTGGCTGAGCTCTGACAAGGAAAATCTTGATTCCATCATAAAAGTTGAGGTGACTCTTGAAGGTTTGAGCAGCTGCAAGCAGCAGAGTTAATTAGATTCCTCGCAGATACAAAGCATGTTCTTTCTTGAAAGGTGATTGAAATGTTCCATGATGGCTAGAAACTGTGCATAATACATTCCATAGCTGGTTTGCCTCATCCTTCCCTCGGTTACTCATGAGGTTTTCTGGTAGAGTGAATTTTCTAATGTTCAGATCTTTTAAATGTCAGCTGTACAAGCTGAGAAGGGAAAGGATGGACGTGATGCCAGACAGTGTCAATAGGAAAATTTGGCATCTGCAAGTTATTAAAAGCTTTCTGGGTTCTATTCCACATGCATCCAGTTTGCTTAGAGAGTATTATACAGATAGAAGGAAATCAGCAATCAGATTTGATTATGCTGTCTTTTCAACTAGTTTTTAAATCTTTCCAGACTCCATTATATCTTATATCTTATTAAATATCATAGCCTTTTATCTTTATTTTTTAATAAAGCTTTATTTATTTGTTTGTTTGTTTTGAGATAGGCCTCACCATTCAGTTCCAGCTGGCTCCAAACTCATGGTAACCCACTTGCCTCGGCTTCCCAAATGCTGGGATTACAGACATGTGTCACCATGCACAGCTAAACAGATGTTTTAAATAAACTCATTTCTCAAGGAATATGGATTTTGATGATTTTAAAAATTTGTATTCTATACTTTGCTTTTTTTTTTTTTTTTTTGGTTTGTTTTTGTTTTTGTTTTTTTTTTTCAGAACCAGGATTTGAACTCACGACCTTGCACTTGCCAACCAGGCACTTGAACCACGGAGCTATTTCCCTAGCCCCTATGTGTTCTATAGTTATCGATGAATGAAACTGTGTTGTGTTTGTTGGATCAATTTATACCATTATGTAATAGATATAAATAAATATACATACATATATGCACAAAACCTCAATACTTTTAATTCTTCTTTCACTTATATGTCATATAGTAGATTGACTTCAACTCCATAGCAAATCTTTAGCCATAATCATAGTTAGTCTTATATATGTTGTCCTCAGAAATCATATCTGGATTGGTGAGCTACCTCAGCGGCAAGCTCAGGCAAGCATGGGACTATGGTTGGATTCCTGGCACCGCATGCAATGCCATCCTTGTCCACAGGGTGGAGTAAGCTGGCCACAGAGTCCAGGCATAGTGGGGCACCCCTGTTTCAGCCCAGGAAGCTCAAAACAGGAGGATCACTATGAGTCCAAGCTGTATAGTGAGACCCTTTAACAACCAAATATATTTTTTAAACACCACATCTGTTTAAAGAATTTTGTGCCCTTTCACTTTAAGGGGCACTTAAAGTTTTATTGAAGTGATATGCACACTAATATTTATAGCTGCACAATTCATAGTAGCTCAATCTTGGAAGCCGCCTGTGTGTCCATCAACAGGTGAATGGATTAAGTAGTGTAGTATTTGATGCAGAATTTTTCCACAAAATATATAAAGCTGAATCATTTATAGAGAAATGGATGCACCTTGAGATTATAATGTTATGCTAAATAAATAAAAATACTAGCTTAAATACTACATGATTTTTCTTATATGAGAAACCATAAATATAAATAAAAAAGCAAAATAAAAGATAAAAATGAGAAATAGAAATATTGATATTTTGCAGAAGGGGAAAAGACTCAGAGATGAGGAGAAAGGGATAAAAAAGAATTGCAACATGTTATGTATACACACCAACTCCCCAGGAGGAGAGCTGTGAGTTCAAGGCCTTCCTGGCTACATAGTGTGCTCAAGTTCAGCCTGAATTACATAGTGAGATCCTGCCTTAGAAACAAACAGTATCCTATGTTTCTTTTTGGCTGTTTCCCTTATTTTGTTTTGAGATTGGCAATGCCTGTGAGTATGTACTGGTATTCCACTGTGGTCTAAATTTATATTTACTTGATGACTAATAAGTTACACATCATTTCAAATATGTATTGGTTGTTTGCCTATCATAATTAAAAAATATATGAGCACTTTTCTACTAGGTCATCTTGGTGATGTTTATGATCCCTTAACATAGTCTGACTGTGAGTCATGTATCAGGATGATATATTACAACTGTTGCCTTTTCAGACTCCTAATGATGTGTTGTTTGGATCACTCACAAAAAGCATGAACTATAAAATAAACACTGATAATATTAACTAAATTTAAAAATCTTTTCCAAAACCCTGTTAAGATGAATAGAAAAAAAGCAACAGATGGAAATAAGAAATATTTTCTGAACATATACCTGATAAAATAATAGTCCAGAATATTAACTCCCACATCATCAGCACTCAAAATTAATAAAACAGCAAGGAATAATGTAGCAGTTATATATAGAAATACTTCATAAAAGATGTTACAGTGACATATACCCACATAACAGGATGGTCAACGTCATCATTTGCAGAGAAATGCGAAGACCCATCTACCCTCTTAGAACCCTTAACATTGGACAGAATGATATTAACAAGCAGAGACCAAAAGACACAGTAGCTGAAAGTGTTACCTATTACTACTGTGATTATAAAGTGCACAAGAACATTGCAAAAAACAATTTGGAATTATTTAGAAAATTAGTCATATGGTTATTACATGAGCTACCAATATTGCTTCTTCTTTAACCAAAGAAGTAGACACACATGCCAAAAGGTGGGAATAATCACATTATTTACTTTTTTTTTTCTTTCAGGGAGTTTTAATAAGTATCTGGGAATCAGATGCAATAGCTTTCTTATTTCTCATTCCATACTTTTGATAATATTCTACCTGCCTAGTTAAGATACTATACTAATTTCTCTTAGTTCATTCAAAGGACAGGTTTGTGTGAATATTGTGTGAACAATTAAATTTTGATATCTTCTACTCTGAGTAACTAATTTAAATCTCTTTTTTATTTTATTTTTTATTTTACTTATTTTCTTGTTTCAGAACTTTTGTTTGTTTATTTATTTATTTTCATGGCCGGCTCAGCTTGCCCTGAGGGCAGGGCTGGCGCAGCATGTGGTGCCAGGGATCAAACCTCGGTCCCTGCAGCTGCCCAAGCTTTCCTAAGCAGGCGCTTTAGACCCCTGAGCCATCCCACCGGGCCCCATCTGAGTCACTAATTTAAAGGTAACAATTGATTACCTCCTATTATCTTGTTTTGACATTTTATTTTATTTTTTTGTCTTAAAGTGAAAACAAGTTTATCTGTCTAAAACTCTTTAGAGAGACTAGGTGTGAGAGCTTTAGCTTCTTCCAGAGGTACTGAGCCTTTCCCCTTGTTTTACCATCCTCCTTTTCATCCTTTGACAAATATGTATCTACCTCCTTTGGTAACTAGTTGGAAAAGATGTTTAGTCATATATTGATGCAAGTACCACTTCTAGTGTGAGAGTGGGTTTTCTAAGTAAGGGGAGAAAATAAGAAGCTCTAAGTTGAACTTCTTGAAACTTCCTGTATCCTGCATGACCTAGATTTTAACAAACATATGTGGGACAAACTCAGACATTTTTAGCAATGCACTTTTTTCACACTCTGCCCAACAAAAGGCAAAAATAGTCCTCTACATGGTCAAGTCCAATTCTAACCCAAGACTGGAATCTGTGAATGATTTTAGGTAAGAAAATAAACAGAATTCTCTTCCATTTGATCTTTACTTTCAAAGGTCTCTGATACTTTTACAACATAAATTTTGCAAGTATTCTAACTTTTGTATTATTTCAGTGGTGATGTGGTTTTTAGTAACTAAGTACTACTTTTTCAACATTGACATTTCCTTCTCGAAATTTATGAGCATGCTTAGTTTTTCAAGAAATCTTTAATATATTCATCTTCCAAACTAAAACAGATTCTAAACATCCAAAAATCCAAATTTGTAAATTGAGAAAACTCCTGTATTAGGGCTGGCCAAATAGCTCAGTGGTTAAAGCACCTGCATGCAGGTGTAGGGGCCAGGGATTCAATCCCCAGGCCTGCTGTGCTGCCCCACACCCAGGATATGTTGAGACACACTGAGAGTGGGCCTGGTCACGTGTGCCTGTAATCCCAGCACTTGGGAGTCTGTAAACCGAAGAACCACTATGAGTCTGATTTAGTAGTGAGACCCTGAATGCCCTGTAGACTCTTCCCTAAAATACAAAATAAATAAATAAGAACAAATAAAAAAATCTCCTGTGTGATAAAAGAAGAGTATCTAAAACATTTAACATAAACATTAATCTAGTTTTCAAGTATCTTTCATTTTTAAAGTTACCTTTGATTTACTTTCATGCTTGTACATAGATCTAGTATGTTTTTTTAACCTAAAATACAGGTTGAATCAGAACATTTCCCTTTTGGGAACCCATCATCTTTCTGTGTATAAAAAATAAAATCCAACGGTGACCCTAACCTTTCCCATGGTCTTGTCCTCATTACTTCTCTGGGGACTTTCTCAGGAGAGTCACTGACCACTAAGATTTGACTTGTTTTCTCCATATATGTAAGCTGCTGTGAAGTGTTCACAACTTTACCCCCTGTGTGGGTTCTAAGTGAGAGAGACCACAAACCTCTCTCTGTATGAAGATGTTACTATTCTTTCCCCACCCGATGGAAGTTCACTTTTTCCACAAAAATACAAATTGCCCTTAAATTTCTGTCATTGCTGGCAGAGCTGCCTGACATTTCCCATTTCCTTGCCCCTTTCTTTGTGTCCAGGAATCCTGGGAACTCCTGGAAGGAGAACCGCACATCAGCATTTGCTTGAGTTTCTCAGCTGCCAGGCATGAATATGTGGCAAACTGTTTCTTGAATTAATATAACCACTGAATTTTGTTATATAAATATTTGCCAGTAGAGAAGACCTCTAATATTTTATTGTCACAACCCAATACCTTTCTCATTTCACTTGTCATTTTGATACATTTTAATTGTATGCGTTAATAAGGTTCAGTGTGATATTTTTATACATGCATAAACACTTTGTGTGGTTAAGTTTCTAGCCAATTATCTGCTCTAAGAAGACAGACAACATACATTTTGATTGCTAAAACATGCTTATTTTTCATTTGAAGTTAAAAAGAACTATGTTTTTTTCTGACCTATTTTCACAAATTTTATGTACAGCTCAGTTCGACACTCAAGTATTTCAATGACTTGAATACACTGAGACCAAAGGAACCAAAGAGGAAAATATAGTAAGTAAAAGCATTCCTTAACCTGCAAAATATTTTCATAAATATATTTGTTTTATGAATGATGCATTGCAAAGTTTATTGAGACCATTTAGATATAGAACATTCATTGTGTGGTTAGGTATCAATAATGTTCTCTATTTCAAGAAAGTTGGCGTTTTTCCTGTATCGTAAATATCAAAGACATAATGGGGCAGACAGAGAGTTATAAAGTCTCTTTCAGTAGCTGGAAAATAAAAAGTTAAAAAAGCATCACTATAGACATTGATGTACACAAAACAAAATACTGAATAAAAATTATTAATTATGCATAGCTTATTTTTTATTCATTAGGTAATATATTTCAACTAATTCTTTAAAGATAAAAATACTGAAAGGACAAAGGACTAAGCCAGAATAAGTCAATATCCTTACCCTCAATTTTTCATTACAGGAAGATTGAAGGAATTCCAACTGCCTTGATTCCTTAAACTTTAACACATTAACACCCGGTGACATTCTTTACCATTAAATGTTACTGGGAATAGGTAATCCCACTGACTGAGTAACTTAAGGAAAACTATCAATGTATATTTGGGATATAACACTGAGACGATGAATAAAAATTTAAAAATGTTTTTAAAGAAAAAGTGGATCTAATCCACAGCCTTAGAACCCCCCTGCAAGCAGCCTATTACTAACTTATAAGCTCAAACCCAGAAAGTGAAATGACTTGACCGTACTCATAAGCCCTATAAACAGAATGAGGTTTAAGACCTTCTGTGAAATAGGATTAGGGCTCAAATCTTCTGTCACACTTCCTATATAACATGATGAATCTAATTCATTGATTAGACCACCTGGAACTTTGCTATTAAAAATAAACATTAAAGCTAGAAGAAACAAGCAGGGCATGGTGGTGCATGCCTGTAATCCTAACACTCGGGAGGCTGAGGCAGGAGGATCGGTGGGAGTTCGAGACCAACCTGGGCTACAAAAGTGAGCTCAAGGCCAGCCTGAGCTGTATAGTGATAGCCTGTCTCAAAAAGACAAAAAAAAAAAAAAAGCTAGAGGAAACTATAAGATGATTTGAGTTTAGCTTTGAAGTTTCTTTTTCTTTCTTTTTGTCTTTCTTCACCTCCTTCCCTTCTTTTTTTTCCTTCCTTTCCATGTTCCTTCCTTCATTTCTTTCTTTGGTTGTTG
Source organism: Myocastor coypus (assembly GCA_004027025.1). Classification (NCBI taxonomy): domain Eukaryota; kingdom Metazoa; phylum Chordata; class Mammalia; order Rodentia; family Myocastoridae; genus Myocastor; species Myocastor coypus. The sequence goes on from PVJA010014189.1 coordinate 15,546, forward strand.
GTGCTGGAGACTGAGACAAGACCTTCACCCTGAGTTACATTCCCTTTCATATTTTATTTATCTATTTATTATATATTTATGGAGACAGATGTTAAAACTCTAAATAGTCCAGGTGGGGTTCAAAGTTGTATGTGTCCTATCCCAATGTTTCATAGATAGAATACACACCAAATAATTTCTATTTTTTTCTTATTCAAAATTTCTGTATCTGATAAAGTTGAATGTCCATATAGATATGTCTCAGTTACTTTTCTTTTGTTGCTGGGACAAATACCCGACACTCAAAGTGAAGGAAGGAAAAGTTCATTTAGCTCACAGTTACTGGAGGTTTCAGTCCGTATTCGGCTGGGTGGAACAGAGCAGAGAGCATCCAGTTCATGGCGGTGGAACAGCAACAGATTGGTGGCAGAGGCAGCAAATCAATCAGGGAAGCAGAGCAACAGCAACAGCTTGAGTCTGTCTCTCTGTTTCTCTTTATACTGTGTTCAGGCTCTCTGCCTTAGGATATCAACCCTAGACCACACCCATAGTCTCAGCCTTACTCAGACCGATAATCCCATTGGCACTAAAACACAATCCCAGGGGTCACGAATCAGGTCTCAATCTATAGAAAACATCTCCCATGATTGCATGAGGCTTTGGGGGGACAACTAGACGTAAACCATAACAAGATATAAATCAAAAATTCACTTTAAAATATTTTTTCAACATTTCCACCTTATGAAGCAGACTGACTTTTCGAATGTAGTTGTTCAGAAGTAGGTAGTTGAGTTGTTTACCTTCGTTAGTAGGAATTCCTGAATTAAATGGTAAGTCATTCTGTATGTCATTTCTTTTATGTGGCTTTAATGCTGTCTTCTCTATGTTCTTAGTGCTGGATAAAATACCCAGGAAGGCCTCCTTCAGAGGGTGAGAGATTTCTTTTGGCTTGTGTTTGAGAGAATTCACTCTGCAGCTGGCTGCAAAGCTGAACCGGCATGGCAGAGTGGTATAGGTATATACCAAGAGACTAATCAACCCATGCTCTCAAGGAAGCAATGAGAGAAGGGAGAAGTTGGGGATGGGTATGTTTCCAGGCCGCACCCCCAGAGACCCAGCTCCATTCTAGGCTTCCTAGCAGCACATTCAGTTACCTGCACCTATTGTTTCATGATCCAATCGGCGTCCAAATACATGAGACTCTCTGTACAAATTTAAGAAGTCTTAGTAGCCGCACATTCTGTTATCAGCCCACTTAGTATCCCTATAAGTGACCCCTATAGAGATAAAGTCTATGTTGCCATTCCACTCTGGGCTCCACAAGCACCCCTTAGTCCTCCTGTGTGCCTATTTCCAGGACAAGCTTGCATCTGGGGCCATTTCCAGTCTCTCACCTTTCCAACGGTCATGTGATCAGAGGAGGGAGAGGGCTTGCTGCACTGCTGTCTGAAGAAAGGGGAAAGAATTGCAGTGTGAACCGCGTGAGCACTTTATTTCCAACAATAGCAGCTGTTGGCAGATTTCAGTCTCCCACTAATAGTAAGCTTCTCATTTTATATTCAGAAAAATAATGATTTATGGAAAATTTGAAGGATAGTTGCTACTGCTGTCACAGAAATTCTATTTTGTTCCCCACGGCTGGAAGTGGAACTCACACCCTTGGACACGTTGGCAGGGCATTCTCCCACAGAGCCACATCAGAGACCCAGAGATTCTTAGTACAGGAAATGTAGCACATTTTGGTCCTCGCAGCAAACCTAGTACAAATAGTTCTGTTAAAAATGCATTAGACCAGCACAATACTAAAGCAGTTTATTTACCACTGAGTATGCCCCTTCTTTTAATGTGTGGCCCAGGAATGTCTGCTTTCTGTGACATTGTATGATAGTTTCTCCCTGTTTTGTTGGCTTCTGAGAAATTTGTAATGAGAAATGGTAGCATTTATCTTCTTTTTTGGAAGAAGGTTTGAGAAAATAGAAGATAAAATTTGAGAGAGTAAGCAGAAATTAAACAGGGTAGAAGTTATCTAGGTGGAACATATTTCACCTTCCACAGTAAACTTAGTCAATATTAATGGTGGAACAATGGCCAAGTCAATTCAAATAATTATCCCTCCACATTCTGTACTATGATGTCCACACTGACAGCCTAGCGAGAATAACATAGTTAGAATGAGGTGAGATTTAAAATAACTCCACTGCTGTCTTTGATTTATACTTAAATCTCAAACAGAATAACTACCCTTATAATGATATCTGATTTTTTTAACCTCCTTGTACGCTATGACTATCTATTTATAGGTGGTTGCTTCAAAGGCTTGGAAAAACTTATTCCTCCAGATGTTTCCAACTTTATTATCTATACAATAAACAGAAAAATGAACCATGAACAGTAGAGCACATAATTTTTCAGTTTCCTAGAGAAATATGGTGATAATTTAGACTTTGATGTCAAGACACTGGCCTTACCAAGAGGCTATAAATAAAACTCTTCAAACTTTCAATTATACATTATGTGGCAACAGCTATATCCAGCTTGGGAGATAGCTCAATGGGTTAGGTGCCTGCCCAGCAAATACAAAGTCCAGAGTTCAATCCCTTGTACTGAAAAAAAACCAACCAACCAACAAACAAAATATTCCATATATGCTCTGCATTCCTTTTGAAAGATAGACAGCAGGAAATCTTCACTCATAATTTCACAATAACAAGATTATATGCATTTTTAAAAGTAAATTGGATCCCTAAAATTTTTCCAGACCTTAGGCACTTAGTAATTGGTTATTGTTCAACAATGGCTAATTATGTCCATACCATATCTGTTATCTGTAACAAATATGTGTCTTTTTAATGTATTTATGGTTTTCTTATCCTTATTTATGGTATTCATTTTTGAGTATTCTTTCTTCTTTTCTCTATCATTTTTATATTTAAACTATAAGGTTATATTTATGTAACTTGAAAATGCCCTGAACTATCTTGTACATCAAGCCAAAGAATAAATAAACAAGTAGATACATAGGCTTGCAAAAATTTATGAGCAATCTTGGCCAATTTATTTTCTTTTTTTTTTTTTTTTTTTTTTTTTTTTTTTTTTTTTTTTTTTTTTTTTTTTTTTTTTTTTTTTTTTTTGTGTGTGTGTGTGTGTGTGTGACCAGGTTTCGAACTCACGACCTTGCACTTGCCCAGCAGGCACTTGTGCCTCGGAGCTATCTCCCCAACCCCTTTGGGCAATTTATTTTCACTTTCCAAATATTTTTCTCTACCTGAAAAAATTGAAATGCTATACGCTGATAGATTGTTTTGAGAATTAAAATGATATCCACACCACGCATGGACTCTAGTAAGTACTTTTAACATTCATTTATATTCGAGTTTGTATTTAGATTTGAAGATAAAATTTCAAGAGATTCAATAATAAAGTAAAGCCAAAAGAGAACAAAGACTCTTGATGTTGTTACTTGAGGGAAACTGGCATAGAAATACTGAAACAAGATCCTTATTTTCTTTGAAATGGAACAAAAGTCCAAAATAAGCATCGATGTGTTCGCATGTATACTTGAGACTGTTTAAATGGCTAATGAACACCACTTGAATTATCAATTGCAGTTGCTTATTCGATGAGACTTCAGAAAAAACGATTTCACGTTTTAATACACATTCTTAACAGCCCTGGGGACTAAGCTCAGGGAGGTGCACAGGTTAGGCAAGCCCTGTGCCACTGGACAACGCCCCCTAACCCTCACACACTTTTTTACATGGGAAAAATCTAGAGAGTACGTGGAAGAATCACTGAAAATCTTGATGCTCTGTTTTCTACTTTCTACTTTTTCCTCATGTGTTTAGTATGTTAATCAAAGACATAAATATTACATTCAGATGAACGACTGTAGAAATCATTTTACAATAGAAAAAGCATGAAGATATTTCAACTAAACTTGACATAAAGGAGGAAACATGGCTGCCTTCAAATATGTCAGAGTCTCGAAAGTACCAGAAACTTTGCACTCACTTGGTAGTGCCTCAAAATAATGGCAAATGGGCTTGGTGGTAGAATAACAGTGTAAACAGGACAAAGTGAACTTTGACTGCACCGCCACTACCTGTCAGCGTTGAGATGTCAGATGCCACATGTCACATGCAGCTGAAAGCAGCTAAAGGGAATGTAAGTAGGTTCTGAAATAACAACTACACTGCACAACTACACTGCATATTTTCTGCACATAATAAAAACACGAAAAAATATACCTATCTGGGAGCTTGGGTAGTAGCGTTTACCTAGAGCACACAAGCCCCAGATTTGATCCTTAGCACTCCTAGGATAAAAAAATAGTATCTATCTATTTTTATACATAAATAAAAATTGGTAAATAAGCCAACAAACTGTTCATTGAATTAATTTATGCCAGATAAACTCTGAACAATAGCAATACATAGATAACTAAAATAAACCCAGACCTTCAAGGACCTATGGTCCAACTCAAAAAGCATTCACAAAGAGGTCATTTTAATATGAGGTAGGATAGAAATATGCATAAGACACAAAGGAATCATGTGAAGGAGAATGACAGCATCAAACAGGTACTCTACTATTATTGACAATATTTGTTTTAAAATATTATCCAACCAGAGCCAGGGAGATAGCTCAGGGGCACAAGAGCCTGCCTGGCAAGTGCAAGGTCCTGAGTTTGACCCCAGGTTCCAGGAAAAAGAGCAAGCAAGCAAGCAAACAGAAAGAAAGAAAGAAAGAAAGAAAGAAAGAAAGAAAGAAAGAAAGAAATCACTGATGAATCCTAAGGATTTGTCACTTGGGGACAGCAAGATGGTTCAGTGGCTTAAGGAGCCTACTAAGGAAAGCTTAGGCAATCACAGGGACTATGGTTTGATTCCCAGCACCACATGCTTTGCCAGCTCCACCCCTAGTGTAGGCTTAACCAGCCATAAAAATATATCTATATTATCCAACCACTAAACAAAATTGATATAATAAGGGACTGGGAAATAGCTGAGTAGAATAAGTGCTTGCCTGGCTAGCACAAGGGCCTGAGTTCAATCCCTGGTTCCACAAAAAAAAAGTATATATATATATATATATATATATATATATATATATATATATATATATGTGTGTGTGTGTGTGTGTGTGTGTGTGTGAACTTTGAAGCAATATAACTTCAACTTTCAACATAATTTGCATATTGATATACTTATAAATTATTACATGATTAGGAATAGATGGCTGAGGCCTCAAAACATATTCAGATAAATGCACTGGAAACTTAAAATGTCTAAAAATCAAGAAAAAAATGAAAGACATTTCAAGGAGGTGAAAGAGTTGACTATAGTATTATTTCAGAGGAGGCAATGAAGCAGTTCCCGCTTTGAAAGCTATAAATTATGCAAGTGATTTCAACAGCAGGGGGCTTATTTGTCCTGATGTGAAGATGTTGTAAAGCTCATGAATTTCAAATTGATAAATCAAGAACAAAGGAGTTGCAGCTTAGTTATAGCAAATGAAAGGCAAATTGTGCTAATAGAGGTCAGTGCTATGACCCGCTCTTACCACGAGAGCTGTCAGTGCTACCCTCTTCCCACATTGGAAAGGAGGAAAAGTGATGAAGGATGAGATCCGGGGTTGGACACAGATGACTTGGGGTGGCAAGGGTTTAAGAGTTTGGAAGTGCCACATAAGTTCTTTAATGATTGAAACTGCTGTTGCACACACACACACACACACACACACACACACACACACACACAAAATGCATGAGTATCTTTCTCCCAGTCATTCTCCTGTTAGTGTGTTTTTCTCTTTCCTTCCACGTATCTGCCCCAAGTACAGCACAAGTACTTTGCACATAACATATCATAGCTCTGCAAGGAACCCAAATATCTTCCACTTTTTTAACTATTGCAATTCAACATTTAATCCATTCTAAATGTGCCAGGCAACAAAATAACTAATTTTAAATATTTACCTTTACTACAGCCAAAAATAAATAAAATAATTACCTGCTACTTTGGCCAGGTTTTTTTTTTTCCAATTACTGAACTGTCAGTTCTACAAATTGAATCAGCTATTTCAGACAGTCATGGAAAAAAAAAAAAAAAAAAAAAAACATTGATCCCGAAGAATATCAATCCAATATTCAATGATATTACCTATGTTGGACACCATAGGGTTTTCTGCATCTGTATTTTCCTTCATATTTCATTTCAGTAGAATTTTAATATACTGTAACCTAAGTAGATGGAACAAAAATGGGACATCAAGGGAATCGCATTAGGGGAGCATATTTTAGATGTGTACTAAGTGGTCAAAGTCAGTAATGTCAGGTTCCTGAAGCAAGTGGAATTTGATGCAGATGAATGCCAGATCAATAGGCTTTTAAATCACAGAGAAGTTGAAAAGCAGCAAGTGAAATTGAAGTGGTTGAGTTAACTTTTTCTCTCATTGCGTGGTTTTCTTGGCTTGAAATCTTTTCAACAATCACTAAATAAAACCTCTTTTTTTAGACAAAAATGGAAATATATGGTTTTTCATCGTGATATTCTTTAATGTTTGATTAAAAGTTTTTTTCAAATGCATTATTTGTAAGCCTATGTCTTTATTAACATAGTTAACTTAGATACACTTAAAAAGCTAGATGTCATAAAACTATGTGGTAATCTTGTGTGCTATATCTATAATTATTGAATGAAATCATATATTTCAATTGTTACTGATAACTATATAATCATTAATTTAGATTAATTTTCTTACCCTCCAGGAATTTTAATTTCCTATGCTTGCACTATTTCTTTCATCATCCCTGTAACGTATTTTCTCAGTTGTTGCACTAGATCATCATTCTCTTGATTTCTGGCCTTGAAATCATAAGCACAAAAGAAAATGTTTCTGAAGAATAAAATATAATTGACAGTGACTCATTATTACTGGCAAATTTTTTGCTCTGAAACTTTAATATAATATTTATAACCATCAAATTTAGCACTAATGTTAATGACATAACCCAAATAGAAGGTGGAAATATACATTCAAACTAATCCTCAAAAGTCGTGTTCTTTAAGTATTCAATGGAGTCTTTGTTACTTTTAAGAATCCTGGTGTAATACACATATCATAAATTTGTCACTTTAACCATTAGTAAGTGTGCAGCCCAGAGGTGTCCAATTCATTTATAATGTCATGCCCCCTTTGCCACTATGGATCTGGCTCTTTTCATCTTCTGAAATTGAAACTTTATTAACACAAACATTTAGACATAAACTTCTCCTTTTTCCCTCTCTTCCTCCTAGCAAACACCATTACACTTTCTATTGCTGTGATTTTGAGTATACTATGTATATCATATAGGTGGAACCATATAGTAGTTCTTTTGTAATTGGCTGATTTCTCAACATAATGTTCTTAAGTTTTGTGCATATCATAGCTCATATGCAAATGTCCTTCCTGTTTAAGAAAGAAGATAGCATTCTATTATTCCTATGTATTACATTTTACTTATTTACTTATTAACTCACTGGTCCCTGGACGCTTGTGCTGCTTTTTTAGCTATTGTGAATTGCCCTGAACTGGTGTGGCTCTTGTTGTTTCCTAGAAAAAACAGCAAGAAGAGAAAGACATAAAGAAAAGAGTTTAAAGGGCCAGCCAAATAGTTCAGCCAATTAAAGAGCCTGCGAGCAGGTGCCAGGCATTGGATCCCCAGACCTGCCATGCCGGCCCCACCCCCGGGGTCTCTCTGAGAAGACATTTGAGACTAGAAGGGTGACGCATGCTTGTAATCCTAGCTCTTAGGAGGCTGTAACAGGAACAGGCAAATCACTACGAGTCCGATCCAGGACTGAGACCCTGAACACCCTGTAGAACCCCCCCAAAAAAAATAAGATGAGAGAAGAAAGTTGAGGTCAGGTGGAACCCCCTCTCTTTAGCTAGGAGGAACTGCAGACAGAGCATTTATCTACACACTCAGAAGGCTGCTATCCATTTCAACCCCTCTGCTTAGCAACCTGTGTGTCAGCTGGACTGGCTCCTCCATATGGCACAAGGGGCTCTCAGTGTTCTGAGGAGCCTTTGTCTTAGCCCTCCACATGGGACTGACTTCAGGCTTCAGCTGCTCCCCATGGTAAATATTATATTCCTGTAAATATGACTATAATAATTATCTGACTTTTTTTTAAATCTTAGCTACATTTCTCATTGCTGGGACATGTTACGTGAGAACCACAATTTAAAGCAGAAAGGTTCGTTTTGGCTCCCAATTTGTAGAGATATTTCTTCATAGTTAGCTAGTTCCAAGGTAGTGAGGCACAGGGAGCAGAAACAGCTCAGGGAAGAGTAGCAAGAGCCAGAGACCACACAGTGAAGAGGGCAGGCAAGAGGTCCGCAGAGTCCAGGCTGCCCGTGACCCTCTACTTTCAGGCAGGTTGCACCTCCCAAGGTCACCTATAGCCATACACTCACGTGTGGTTTAGTCCACTGATGAGTGTCACCACTTGATGATCCAGGTGCCATCCCATAGTCCCACTCATGGGTACATGAAGCTTGGGAGGACTTTGTAAATATAAACTTTAACATCTTGGTATATAAGCTCACAAGCAGCATTTCTGGGTCACAGTGGCACAGTAGTAATTTTGTTTTCATTGTTTTGGTGTTCATATAATGCTTTACCTAAAAAAAAAAAAAAAAAAATCTGACTTTCTCTCTCTCTCTCTCTCTCTCTCTCTCTTCTACTGTGAAAAAATGTTATCATGGACAATTGATCTTTGTAAATGTTTTTATCCTTTGTTGTATTTGTTCTTTTCTCGTTTGAAAATTCAAGTTTCTTTTAAAAAGCTTCAAAATCAGCTATTATTAAGCATGTATAGGCTGATGTCTTTGAAAGTATCACTTGTGGGCCAGGAAGATACTCAGTAGAATAAGTGCTTGCCTGACAAGTGCAGGATCCTCAGATCAACCCCTGGTACCACCAAAAAAAAAAAAAAAAAAATCACTTGAGCCCACAAACAATGCTAGAATGCTTTATCATATTGCCAGAATTAAAGGATTTCCCTTTGGGTTTAGTGTAATTAAGATTGCTCCTAATAGCAATGACAGTGATCATTTAAGATTTTTCTGTTTCTGCTACCTTCTAAACAAGGCAATAGTAAGCAACAGAAACATGTGGCCGGGCCTGATACTTTCAATTCCACTAATTTTTTTTTTTTCTTGAATTTAGAACCCATCAATTTGAAGAAAAGGATCAAAACATGATGTCCCATATTCAAAGTCAAACTCAGTGGGCATTACTGGATAACTATTTCAAAAAAGATGACTACTTTTTTCTCATGTGTTGACTTTTCTAATTAAAAAATTTATTGATACATGTTTGTATTAGACACAGTTTTACAACCATCTCGGGGAGTGGATGTATGACCATACAGCAGCTTGTTTTATTTCCTTGTCTACTTCTGCTTCCCTCTCTCCACCTCTAAATTTCCTTCCCCTTTTTCATTCTGTTGTTATTATTAAACTTATCTCATGTTTAAAAGCTAATCTTTACATTCATTTAGATCATTAGGTTCCCTGTGCATATCATATGGGCATTCTACTTATTGTCCCTTTCCCTTCCCCCTCCGCGCTCACCCCCCATCTGTCCTTCACTGTGCTCTTTGTATGTTGCCTTCTTCAAGTGAGACATACTACTTTCATAAGGTTTGATGTCTGAGAGATAATAATAATGCCCAATTGTTAGACTGATTTCATTTTATTATAATGATGTGGTATAAATACATTTGGGAGGACATCCCTGACTTAGGAACATTCAAGTTGGAAGCTTTCCAAGATATGAAAAGAACTTGTATTAGGAATGGATTCCGACAAATTACAGACAGAAGTAGATTACGTTGTTACTGGGCATTGTCTGCTGCTCTGTACTTACTGTATAGTGCAATAGTATGCAGTAGTACATGACAGTCATGCTTTTACTGTATTTTTATTGGGGGCTTATGCATGACATTGAATATTCGTGTCAAAAGTGTGTAAGACTCACATTGTATGAACAAAAAATCTGATTTATGAGCATTCTCCTGGAGCAAAACTTACTCATAACAAGACATATATGGAAGTATGAACTAACTCTGTGTAACTTAAAGGGATCATACCTTTGAACAAAGAGCAGTAATAACCTCAAGAAGGGTCATAAGTCATCTAAGACCTGACTTATTAAAATGTAAAATAAGCTTCTAGTTTGAGAATTTATTAAAAATATTTGTATTCTTTAAGGATATTAAGGACATTAAATTAAGGATATTAAATATTTGTACCTCAATAAGGCTATGTTTATGGTGTCAGATTTTGAAAATAGCTTAATTCACTTGTAAACATACACAAAGTTAAAAAGGAACAAGAAATTCTTCACTTGAAATATATACACATATGCACATTAATCATCTGGTTGAATTTTGCTGGTTTACAATGAAAACTGTGTTAAGTTTTGTGAACTTTTTGCTATTTAATTCTAAACCATGGAGCGATTTCAATTCTAACCCAATTATCAGCACTGCAACAAATCTCTTAGCTTCACTTCCTACAAATACAGTAACAGCATTTTATATAGTTGTAAGAAAAAGAGAGTATAAAGAGGCTTTAATTTGAAAATGCTATGTATCTTATTCATATATACTCAGTACTATAGCAGAAACTGGGAACAGTGACGAGGCTGATTGTGTAATTTTGAAGCCCATACACTATTTAGGAGAGAGAAATATACAAACATGTAGTATTTCGAGGAAAATTTTTGCTAGAAGATCTTGTCACTATGGGTTTTCCAGGTGAGCTGTTCTAGTGTGAGAGAAAATTTCATGCCATACACATTATGTGGGATGAGTCTAAAAAGCATGCTGGGGAGAGAAGATAAGCTGAAGACTGAAAACCACTTGTAAGTGTAGAAGCTGAAGGGATGATGGTAAAGGGCATTCAAAACAAACAGCACTAAAGAAAATGCATGAAGTGTAAGAAGCATTGAGTCTGAAAAGGATGTTACCTGATGAGCCTTGGAAAGGCAGTAACTTCAAACAGCTTGTCAAGGGCCATGCACACAGACTTTCTGGTCTGATATGGAAGATACTGAACTATGGTTCTGGATGAAAGAGGCTCTTTTTAAAAAATGTAGTCCAGCTATAGTATGAAGCTGAAGTGTGAAGAATAATTTGCTCTTTCAAACAGAAACAAATAAGCACCTATTGTAGAAATTCAGAGTGTAGTAATGAGGTCATAAAGACTAAGACATTGTTTGGAACTGATGGTATGTTTGCGGTCAGTTTCGATTATTATATTAGATCAGTTTATGGTTTATACGAAGATGCACCCCCACAAGCCTTATGTGCTTGTGGTGGAGCTCTGAGGAGTGACTGGGTCATGAGTGTGGGATTCTGGGGAAGCCTGATGACTGGTTTGGCATAGTACTATGTGTGGATGATAAATTCACTGAAAAGAGAAAGAACCACTGTGGATTTCCGAATAGACCTGCAGCAGGGATGGAATAAAAAGTGGAAGAAGAAGGGGTCCCGCTGCTTCCTGCTGTCTGGCTATGAGCTCCTCTTCCTGCCTCCCAAGTCCCTCTGCCCTACTGTGCTTCCTTGGAGCCAGCCACTTGCAAACTGCAACCTCTACAAACTGTGAGCCAAAGTAACCCTCTTCTCTGTTCACTTTTGGGTGTTGAATATTTTTTTCCTCCAGCAATGGCAATGTAAATACTATAGCTACACTGAAGAAAGAGATTCAGGGGAACTAGCACTTAGCACTAATGGAACTTATTTGGCAGTAAAAAATTTGAGTCATAATTTTCCACATTTAATTGATACGTTTTTCTGTTGTAGAACCAAATCCAAGTTCCACCTACAAGGCCTTCAGTGACCTTTATCAAATTCTGTAGCGCCATTTCTAACTAATATTTAGGTATCACTTAGCAACAGTTCTCAAGTGAGTGAAGCTCATTTTAATCTCTGTATCTTTGTACCCTAGGCATCCTATGCCTAAATATTGACATTTTTCCACTGTGCAACTGCTATTAAGATTATTGCTTTAAAGCAAACACAGTTGACCAGTTTCTGTGTGTTTTCCACCATTGGCACATGGGAGATGCATCAGAAATTTTTAAATAGCAAATGAATAAATAAGGTGAAAATATTGCATTAAGGCAACTTTGCTTGATAATTTTTTGCCTCGTGACAGATAATTTCTGCAAGCATTCTCAAAGTTACTGTGACAGGCTGCTGAATAAAAGCACTATTTATTTATAACCTGCATATTTTTCAAGTATAGTAGTAACAGGATGATCCATATTTTATAGTTAGAAATATATCTAAAATTCAAAGATCAAAATTTTTGTTAAAATTTTTATACTCTTCTAACATTCTTAGCTGATCAGGTACATATTCCCTGATGAACTCCACGACAAAGATGCCTCTTTCTTAGTGTGCAGGAAGATTTTGAGTTCACCTCTCCCTGGTTTCCTTGCTCACCTCTTCATCATAGGCACAGAGAACATTGTTTGAAGATGAGAAAATGAAGCCCAGAAATATCAAAGCTAATTCCATTACTATATATTAAAAATTACCTCACCATCAAATGAGTTTTTTGTTCTCTTCCTGACCACCTCAATGAGTAAAGCAGGATAATGACATTCTTATTATTTTAGGAACACATTTGCATTCATAATGAAAGAGTCCCTAAAGGGCATAGACATCATAGAGGCAATTGTCTGAATTAATTAAAATTGTTTGCCTGATTAGATAGAAAATGCAAGCATAAAATGCGCATCAGGGAAAGTTTCTCTCTTTTCATCAAAGTACAGGAATAAACCACTTTTAACAAAAAGTCTTAGGGAATTAAGTTTTATTACAAAAAACATGAGCCTGTATACATTCTCCCACTTTAAAAAATCTGATTCTTTTACAGGCAAATAGAAATAACAATATGCACATATTGATTTTATATTATTTCTCATTCATTCAGTGCATAAGTCATATATAGTAAGATACTTGAACAGGTATGCATATACATCTCAAAACGGAAAATAAGCATTTCTTGTGCTTGAACTAAGTTTGTTATAGATGTCTTCTATAAATTGTAAACTTATGATTAGCTCTAAACTTTATGTATCTATGTCTTTATTTATTTGTATTTTTATAGAAGAGAACATGAGACAGAGAGAAAAGGCCATAGAAGTGTACAGCTACAATTTTGTAAGTGGCTAAGTCTCTAAATTTCTGTGTAACAATAAGAAATTTTTCACATTTTTAAATTTAGTTTTGAAGTTTAGAATATCAACAATTGATGGAAAATACCTGTTTCATGTTATGTCTAAGGCATTTGATATTCAAAAAGATAGAGATGTTAAGCTGAAGTGCCTACATTATAGGGAATAATATCATTACGTTTCTCTTCTGGAGGATTAACAAATTAAGTTCGTAGTCCAAATAATTAGAGAAAAAGAAAGAATACAAGAACAGCTAATAATTTATCTCTAGCCCTTCAAAGTCAGTGAGGACCCAGGACATAAAGGAATCTGAGCTGTAATGGCCTATAACTCAGTGGAGTCCCAAATTTTCTGTTCAAGAAGAAGAAGCGATCAATGAGGTACAATGTGCCTAAGGAGAGTCATCTAGAGACAAAACATGGTTTCAGGGTAAATTCTGACTGACCTTGTCAGATGCCAAGGTTACATTTTTGTAATATACGTCTTGATTTATCTTGGTCTTAATTATCAAGCAGAAAAGTCTAACCGCTAAGTATAAAAAGGAAAGCTATATTAATATGCTGAGTTGTACAAGACTCAAGTCAATGGCATCCAATAATGTCAGAGGAGCTAATAATCTACTACTAAAATGGACTATTGGACTAAATATACAGCTCCTTTCTCTTTTTGCAATGAAAGGAAAGATCTGTACTAATGATGTTTAGACAAGAAATCATGTCTGTATCTTGTACTCGGAACAACTACAACAAATACAACAATATATAATGTGTTATTGTAAAAACAAACAATATATAATGTAATATATATCAACAAACATAAAAAATCATTGACTCTTCATGCAAAGAATGCTATTTTTCTCAATATAAAAAGTTCAAAGTATTTTCATGTATTCCAATCAACCCAAATTATTAATATAGTATTTGGTAAAGCAATTAAAACATGAATTATCTTGTAAAACTATTGTTTCTCAATGTTATTCCAGCATAGTTTCAGCCACAAGGATAAGAGCTTTTGAAACCAAATATTATCTTCACTATGAGATGAAAAAGACACAAAATAAATACACATGGCCAGGGTCCTTCCAATGTAGTTCCACAAAATAGGCTTAACTTTGGGATCAGGTGAGTCTGATCCATGCACCTCAGGCCAAATCCATTACTGTGTAGAAAGGTAAAATGCCGCAAGACCTGGCCTAGATGTGTAGGAACCAAGAAGGAAAAGAATCTGAAAAGCACACAGGTATCCTTGTTCACAGTGCACTGTGATGCCTTTCATCGCATCCACATTCTTTTTCTCCCTCTTCGTTTGTTTCTGAGTGTTGCTCGTCACAAATAGGATCTAATCAAATTGCATCACATCCCTATATTTCATTGTTTCAATCTTCTGTTCCAATGAAAATGTTAAGATCAGTAGGCACAGGAGCACGTGCGTGAACTTTTCCCTTACCCTAGTCTACTCAGTGGCTCTTCAGGTGCACAAACACACACACTTCAAAAATTATAAATTATATCTGTATAAATTACAAAATTTCTACACAAATTACTGTATGATACTGAAATTACTCATTAAGAGGTAAGAAAAAATTGGGGGAGGAAGTGACACAAGGAGTAAAAAGAACTAAGATGTGTTATGTCCACCTACTACCTCCCTATGGTAAGTGTTATCATTATGTACTATAAACAGGTACTAATGAAAAATATAAAAAGAAAAACTTGAATTTTTCCCCTGTATAATAGCAATTTTTTTGTGTAACAGCAATTTGTTGACTGATATTTTCCCTATTAAGTAATTCTAAATGCTATAGGGAATATTTTATTGGTACAGCTGAAAAATGGTTCCATAACCAAATATATAATATTCTTATCTCATTCCTGCTGAGGTACTTCAGCTGGAGACATTGCTAAGAGCAATTCGAAGAACACTAAGATACCCTATGAAGGTACTCTGTTCAGCAGCACATATACTAAAATTGAAAAGGTACAGGTCTGATTAGCATAGCCCCTGAGCAAGGGTGATACACAAACTTGTAAAGCGCTCCCCATTAAGAAAAAAGAAAAGATGTTTTGTGAAGAAAGCAACTGTCTAAGATGGCTGGGGACTTGGGCAAAAAGTAAACAAATATAGCACAGAAAATGTGATTTGGCATTCAGGTAAAATGTCAGATGTGTTCATAAAGAAAAAAAAAAAGTGTACTTCTAACAGGCATCCAAAGACACCTCGAGGTGTTGATGTTTGTGGCAGATAATACTGAACATTGGCAGTGAACTTCAGGTGACAAATAGCTCATCCCACACTTAGAGGCAAAAAATCTTGGTGGATTAATCAGTTTAGTTAGTTTCAGAAGTACATGAAGAAAGGAAAACTAAAAGACAGAACTGAGAAGGAGAACAATGAATGCCATTCAAAAAATTGGTATGTGTTCTGTGGGAAAATGAGGGTAATAAAGTTGCATGATATCATCAATAGAATTATGCTTCAGAGACTACAATACATCAGTAAATTATAATATTAGTTAGAAGCCTAACAGGGAGGGATTTACATTCAGCAGGTTATTATAAAAACCTAGGTAAACTATTTTTCAGTGCAGAGAAAAATAAGAAACAAGATATAATCTAAAATCACAACTTGATGACTCTAATGCTGACAAAATGACTAACATTTATGCACCTTTGTTGCATATCAGGTTCTACACTAGACATCTTTACAAGGGTTATGTTTGCTCAGCCATCACTAGCCTGTAATTGTTGGTAGTGATGTCACTTCCATCTTATAGATGAGTAGATACAAGTTCCTAGAAGTTTCAATAACTTCCTCTTCTTCTCACATTAGGTAGTAGAAGGAGCTAGCATTTGAGTTCAAACCTTTCAATTCAAACCACTGTTGTTAATTAGAAATTTGGTACTGTATTGTTGTGGGGCTGTCTCAGTTACCCTTCTCTCCTCTTGGGACAAATACCTGACATGAAAAATGAAGGGAGGAGAGGCTCACAGTTACTGGAGGGTTCAGTCTGTACTCAGCTGGCTCCAAGGCAGCATGGCACATGGTAGAGGGTGGCAGTTCATGGCACCAGCAAATAGCAAGAGCAGAAAGAAGTAACAGCAACAATGGCAACAGAGAGGAAGTCCATCTGCCTTAAATTGTATTCAGGCTATCTGCCCAAGGCTGGGTGTAGCCTTCACATCCGTAATCCCAGCACTACTCAGATCCATAATCCCAGCCATGGATTATGAGTTAATCACAAACTCTAGGATGCCACCTTATGACTGAATGAGGCTTTGGGGGAATGACTAGCCACAAACCATAACAAGAGCATAAAAGAAAAATACTGAAAGATGACAGAGGCCTGAAGCAGAATAACTAGAGAGAAAGCTGTATCATTAATAAGTTTGGGGACACTGATAAAATTGGCTTTTAAGAAAGACTTTTCTGAGCACACACAGGTTCAGCCAGATTTAATCTTCTACCAAAGAACCACACCCAAGCTGTGGCTCACTGGCCAGCTGTATAACAGCAGTCAAAAATGTGGTCACAGTCCATTTTCAAATCTGTCTACTAAGTAGTGATGTGATTCCAGCCAGGAACTCGTAAAGGTGGTCTAGAACAGACATTAAAATCTTCCTCAGTGGAAATTCAGAAAAAAAAGAAGAATCAGCCATTGTGCCCACACAGATTTTAGTCAAAGACTTCTGTGGTAGCATAAAAGCTTCTACAGAAAACATATAAATTAACATAGTTGATTGTTCTCTTAGTTATTTTTTTTTTCTCATGGCCAGGGCAAACTACCCAATACTCAAAGGGAAAGGAGGAAATGTTTAAGTAGCTTACAGTTTTTAGAGGTTTAAGTCCATAATCAACTGTATCTAACTCAGGGTGGAATGGCATAGTGATACACTAGAAGAAAGCCAGTTCATGGTAAGCAGAAGGTGACAAATCAGTGAACAACAACAATCGCAGCTATTCTTCTGTTCCTTACATTTTATTCAGGCCACTTGTCCCATAGCATGGGTACCATTCACACCCAAGGCACAGAACCCTTAATCCTAGCATTGCACCATCAATCATGCCCAACACTGAATCCTGAATCTCAGCACCACATGGCCTAGGCTTCATCCACCTCAAAAAAAAAAAAAAAAAAAACCAAAAAGAACTCCACCTATGATCTCATGAGACTTTGAGAGACGTCAAGATGTAAGCTACAACAATCATGTTTCAATAAAACTCGATGAATATGGAAATTTGAACTTAACATTATTTTTATGTGGCATAAAATGTTATTCTTCATTTTTCTAAACTCTTACAAATGTAAAACCATTCTTAGTTGGAGGGTGGAACAGCAGAAAACAATATTTTGATTTTGACTCATAGACTGCAGTGGATTGTTTTCTATATAAGAAAGGAGGCTGTCACTAGGCTCACAGAATTAGAAGAGTCTTTTTTAAATAAATAAAGGGCACATGGACATGAAGGCTGGGATGTAACCCAATGGTGGATCACCTTTTAGCACACACAAGCCCTTAGTTTCCATTGCCAGTGTCATAAAACAGTTGTTTTTAACAATATAAAGAAGATTGGAAATGGCATAGATTGGAATAGAAAAAAAGGATAAAATGATTTTAAAAATGTGTTTAGGAGACATGCTTTAGGATAACCCAATACTTAAAAATATAGAGCATGTCCTTGAATTTTAGTTTTCCTTTGAAATTTTATAACATCAATCAGCTCAATACTTTACACAGCAAATCATTTACTGTCAATATTGGGGCTTCAATTTATGAGAAAGAGGAGCCATATTTTCAAATGAAATCTATTTCTCTTATTCTTTTTTATGAATTTATAGACATTAGCTGAGAGCTCCTCTACATGAGTGTGTAGAAAATGTCTGAAGGCATCTATTTTCTCTTCCAGATTTTCAGAATATGCGTATCAGGCTTTTAGATCTTCAAAATTATGTATGCTTTCTTAAATATTTATTAATCGTGTAGACAACTGCAACAGCTTTTTCTCCTTCATGTCCTTCTTAAGATTTAAGGTAGAATGCCTCATTATCTTGAGTTAAACAAGGCTACATAATTTTTTACCATTCATAACTAGAAAAAGACAAACTTTCAGACAAAAATAAATGTAGCCTAGGTCAATTTGTATGAATTTTAGCTTAACCTGAATGACCGGACAGAGGCACAGACTATGGAGGGATTAATTACTGTTCACTCTGACCAAAGTTCTTGTTCACTTTTCTAAGTCACCTCTATAGCAGCGTTCCATTATAGCTGGAATTACTTACAAGAAAGGCCAAATTGCTATAACCACAAACTTCAAGTCAAAATATTACCAGTGACATCCATTGAACTGGTTTGATCCATAAATCTCATCTCTGCCCAGAGAGGAGTCAGAGATTATTTCTCCCCTTGGATGAAGCATTACTTCATCCAAATGAATCAAACACAAGAAGCATAAAACTCCTTTTATCTCCTTCACGCCTTTCCTTTTTTATTGCATGCTTTATGACTTGGTTCTCTGCTTTTTATTTTTTGTGGCTTTGGATATAAAAATATGCTCCAAAGATGATGAGAAAACATAAGCAAGGTCCACTTTACATATTTTATTCTGGAAGCTGAATTTGAAAGTGAAAATCAAAAAATAAACAAGTGGAGCCGATGTTCTAAATGAATTGCATAGGTAGGAAGACTCCTAATGAGGGGCACCTTGCCCTGGAGAAAGGAGCACTTGGGAAGCCCCCATCCTTGGATTCTGCTTGGCACCACTGGTGCCTTCATGATTTGATTTTCCCGAAGAAGTTTTCTTTTGTTTGGCCTCCTGCAACCAGTCTTCTCTCGTAACACAATTCCACATCACGTCCTTACAGAAGATGCAGTGATTATGCAAAGTCTGTCACAGACTCATCCTTAGCAGATTTATAAATGGTAAATGTATTAGTCTTCTCAAGCTACCATAAAGAGTTCCACAGTCTAGATGGCTCAAGCAAAAGATTTTTATTTGTCAAATTTCTTGAAATGCAACACAGTGGGAAGTTGAGTCTCACATGGCTGCCCTGCACTTCACTTCTCCTCATCTTCCTGTGGCCTTTGCCCAGTGATCACATAAACCCGATATCAGTCCCAGTCTTCTTACAATACCATGAGTCATACTGTATTTGGACTCCATCCCTATAACACCACTTAACATTAATTGCCTTGTTAAGGGCTCTGTCTGTAAATACAATCACCGTGGGAGTTTGAGCCTCAACATACAGGGTAGGGGATTCAATTCATAATAGCACTAAATATTGTAGAAATCATAGCAAAAAAAATTGTTGCTCTGTTTTGTTAAAACAAAACAAAAGGATATAATAATCTTAGTTACTTTTCTAGTTGCTGAGAAGAAAAAAAAAAAACACCTGACACCCAAAGTTAAAGGAGGAGAGGTTTATTTAACTTACAGTTTGTGGAACTTTTGTTTCATAGATGGTTGGCACAAAGAGTGGCATGGCAAACAGGCACTATAGAGGAGAAATAGTTCATCACAGGCAGAAGGTAGGAAAACAAGAAGAGGACAACCATGTCACTTTTCTTTTATGCATTTTATGTGTTTTTATGTATACAGGGTCTAATGTTGATCTGACTCCTAATGACTCTCCTATTTTCAGCCTCCCAAGAGCTGCGATTACAGGTGTGCCACCATGCCCAGTCTCAATTGCCATCTCAGCACACACTGGGAGGCAGGGCTGGCACGGCAGGCCTGGGGATCAAACCCCCAACCCCTGTGTGGGCCTAGCCAGGTGCTTTAATCCACTGAGCTATCTGCCCAGCCTCACTTTCTATTCTTTACATCTTACCTAGGATACTCAGGGAAGGTAGCACTCATACGCTTAATCTTGATGCCCTTGATTCTAGTATGGCACCATGAATCAAATCCAGCATCACGTGGTGTAGAGCCAGCTACCTCTGGAAAACCCCTACTAATAACTACAGAAGGCTTTAGGGGACACTAAACACAGGCTATAGCAACAACCTTGTCAGTACTCTAGGTATTTCATATGCAGTCATAAAGGTAGAACAGAAAGGTTATAAGGAAAAGGTACTTATATAATGGCTATGTCCATAAGGCAATGTGTTTTTTTGAAGTGTTTAGTACATGGTCTGCAGGGTCTCAGTAAACAGACTGATACTCCTGTTTTCAGCCTCCCAAGCACTGGTATTACAGATGCACACCACCATGCCTGGTCTCATTCACGATCTCAGTGCACCGCAGGGTGGAGCCGGCATGGCACACTGGGGATGAAATCCAAGTCCTGTACTCTGGGGCTCAAACCCAGGTTCCTGAATCTGCCTAAGCAGGTGCATTAACCTGCTGAGCTATCTGGCTGACCCTAAGGCAGTATTTAAAATGTCACTGGTGTAAGAGACTAACTAACAAGAAACAAAATATCAAAGCATAGGAGTGACTAGTAGTGATATGGTAGTTTGTACAGTGAAGAGGCTAAGTTTAGTCCAAACTTTAGTGTGGCTTTATCCATGTTCAAGTGTTAACGGTAATTAGTGAGAAATACGTTCAGATTCTATTAGGCAGTAGGGACTGTAGTGCCAAAATGGATTTGGGAAGCCTGACATGGAATCCTCTGAGTCATGGCACTCCAGGGAACTTATAGAAACATCATTCCTTCACCTGTCAGAGACCACACCAGTGCATTATCAGGCAGGCCATTGGCTCAAGGGTACGCGGGATTTGCATGGGGACTGTGTGAGCACTGTATGTAGTCCACCCTGATATGTATGTGTTTCCTATAGTATACAAATTATATTGCTTATACAACAGGTCTTTCTCCCTTTTACACCTCTTGAAAACATCTGGACAAAGAAAGAGTCTTCTTGGGTAGCCTACTCTGAATTACCTCCTTTCTAGAAGGATCTTTATTTGCTTTCCTTTTTATGTTTTAAAAAATTTGCTTGCACCCTATCTCTACTATAGATCATTTAATGTGCCATCATTGTGGGACATTTTCTAATTGTTCCAGTGATCATAAGGAAGTTGGTCATAACTTGTTTTATTTTGGCCAATTTTCAACGTTTCTTGGTTTTGATGAGATTGAAGGTCTAATCTTTTGACCCATGATGGGCCGTCAAAGACTTCTTTATGTTTAAATGTCCTTATGCAATAGGAAAGATCAAGGATTTCTTCTCCTAGTCATTAAAAAATGATAAGAGAAACAGACTACGTTCAGATTAAAACAGATAAAAAGGTACCCAAACTTAAACCAGTCACTCTAGTAGAAGTAAAGAGATTATAGTAAGTCACCTGTTTGGGTTGAACTGGATTATCTCTGAGGTTTGAGGTGGATCGGCGCTACTCATAATCCACTTACTGTGCTTCCTACTCAGTAGAGAAAGAATGCAAAGGAAACTCTGGTTTTAATAAATAGTGCCGACATTATTATATGTTCTTGCTAAAGTCAGCCCTAAAGCTCTAGGCAAAGTTAACTTTTGTAATATGTTTTATTTATTCGAGAATAAAAACAAATGCATAAAATATTACTAGGAGAATAAGTGAAGGAACTAATAACTCACTCATTAAATCAGTAGAAGTATCTTTAATGATGTAAAAATCAGATTTGGGGAGGCTTTGGCTATTAAAAGGACTTTTATCAGATAACATCCTATAAAGCGCTACTTTGAGGAGTTCTGTGGCATTATTCACCTTATTAATAACTATTACCATTGGGCAGGTCTGATACTCAGCAGACTAAAGTGCCTGCTGAGGCAGAGCATAGTGGTTGGAGTTTGACCTCCTGAACACTGGGCCAGCCCCGCCCATGGGGTGCACTGAGACAGCTACCGAGACTGGGCATGGTGACACATGCCTATAATTCTTGGGAGAGTGAAAACAGGAGAATCATTACAAATAGGATCTCTTTACAGAGATCTTATAGACCCTGTAGACCCCGTCCTAAATACAGAAAAGAAAAAATACTACTACTATATTATTCTACAAATTGCATTCATATCTTCATACTAACTACATTTTATCATTTGTATTTCTTTCTCCCTGGTGCCATGGGTACCATTTTAAATCATATCAATTGTCTGACTGAAATGAGAGGGTAACAGTTTGACCATAAATAGGTTAAGTGGACATCAGTTTTAGGATGAATTTTTAAAAGCTAAGAATCATGGGAAAGGCAAACTTTACTTAGGTCTTTCCTTTAGCTTTCATAAACATCACAGATATTCTTGTGTTAGAGTGTTACTAGTTTATTTTTAGTTTTTCCCACTTTTTGGCTGGTAATCAAGAACTGATTATTGAACTTGTCTGTGTTTGTAGCTAATAATGTTATGTAGAAATACAAATGATAAAATGTAGGTAGTATGAAGATACGAATGCAATTTGTAGATCATCTATTCATTTTATATGCAGTGGTTGACCAACGAGTCTCTGGTAAATAAGAGCAATAACTGGATATCTGCAGTTCAAGGGTGTAGAACAAGAGCTAAAATAGGGAACAGAGGGGTGCCACACATGTAATTTCATGCCTTTCTAACTTTGCATTGGATTTTCCTTTCTCATCTTCAGATGTTATTTTAGTTTGAAAGAACAGACTAGAAAAGTATCTAAGGTCATTTTGTTAGGTTTTCCCAAACTATTCACTCTACAGCTGTTGAAATTAGCAAATTCAAATATTGATGCAAATCCCTAAAAGAATGTGTAACTGAGAGGAATATCAATATACAAGTGAATGTAGAAGAATTTCCCAATCCACATAGCAATGTGATACAGCAAGGAGAGACATAGCTGAAGTAAATGAAGAGGAAAACTAAGATAAAAACATGTCCCTGTGTCTCCCCAAGTAGCCATCTCTTGATTTATGTGCAACACTTTGGCAAAAGAAGTTACTATTTTAGATGTGTTCTTTGTCTTGATTTTGTCTTTGTCTTTGTAGCTCTAAAATCTAGGAATTATTAGCATGAATAGATAGGTAGATAGATAGATAGATAGACGAGAGATAGATAGGTAGATAGATAGATAGATAGATAGACGAGAGATAGATAGATAGATAGATAGATCATTGTGAAAAGAATTGAAAAACAATTTCAACATCATAGGTAAATATTACTGTCTTATAGTCTGTGTCTCTGTTTTACTAGGAATATACTCTTTGGGTCTATCAGTGATAAACTGCTTGTCTAGCATGTAAAAATTTCCTTGATACTTTCTGCAGCAATCAATAAGATGCTAGGTGTTAGGATCCAGGATGGATGGATGGATAGATAGATAGATATATGGATAGATAAATAGATAGACAGGCAAGCAGACAGACAGACAGACAGATAGGTAGATTTTTTTTGAGTTTTTTTTTTTTTTTTTTTTTTTGAGACAGGGTCTTGCTATGCAGTTGAGGCTGGCCTTCAGCTCACTTTTGTAGCCCAGGCTGGTCTCAAACTCGCACCAGTCCTCCTGCCTCAGCCTCCCAAGTGCTGGGATTACAGATGTGAGCCACCACGCCCGGCCCCACACAGGTAGATTTTAGAATGTGACAAATGTCAATTACTCGTGCCTTTAGTGTTCCCACTAGCTCAATGATATCATAAGAATGCCACCAATTATCATTTACTGATACTCGTCATAATGAGAGCCTGTTAAGTTAATGGCAAGACAGGTGTTCATCGTTTAAGGGGCTCCTGAGGACACTGCTCATTTACCCATTAATAACAGCTCTAAGACATTTTCCATTTATGGATTCCATAAAAACTTGGTTTTCACTAGCATCTGGGTCATTCATGAGAAAAATAAACAAAACGATTAGTTAAATTAATTTGGGCTTTCACGAAATAAAATTTAAATGAAATCCAATTAGTCCAGAATGTTTGGCTTTTTTCAGATTTTCCAGATTTAAAAACAGATGATAAAATGAGTGCAAGTGTACTTTTAGATTTACAAATAGATATCAAAATTTATCAGTAATTATTAACTTAACTAAAATTACATTTTGTTGAGTATTTACTACCTAAAGGGCACAGTTCAGATTGAGCAGAGAAAACCACAAATCAGTATATTAGTTTGCTAGAGCTATGAAAACAAGTAGTAAATACTATCTCTCATTCTGGAGACCTGAAGTCTCAGATCCAGATGTCAGCAGGAGAGATTGTTTAGAGACCTCTCTTGGAGATGTGTGTTACCTTTTCCCTGTGTCTTCACATGGCCTTTTGTCTGCATGTCTGTGCTCTAAGGTCCTCTTCCTAAAGGACACTATCGATATTGGATTGAGGTTCAACCTAAGAAGATAATAAGCTTCCTACAATTACTTCTGGAAAGACACAATCTCCAAAAGAGTGACATTCTGATGCAGAGCATGTCACAATTTTAACGTAAGAGTTTTAGGGAGCATAGCCCGATCCATAAGAGTTAGTATGATTTCAAGGTTCACACTTAATAAAGAATGTATGCAGACATTAAATACAAATAATTGCAAGAGTTTTATTAAAAGATGAAAGAAAAAACCCTGAAGATATGGTTATAATTAACTTCTGGATAAATTCTAGAGATACTATTGTGCAACTAAAAAGATTATTTCAGGATGAAGTTTGGGAAGTCCACCATGACAATAACAGCTGGGCAATTTTCTTAATCAATGAACTTGCAGAACTATACATAAGCCCTCGGTTAATGACGACTACATGAATTTGTCTTAATCAATTTTATGTCGTCAATTTCTAAATCATATATTTCAAAGCTATAGGAGGCTATAAATATAGGAATACCATGCAGCATTGCAGAAAGCAGGAATATTATAATCCAACAAACTTTTGTTTCAGGTTGAAATTTGTACTTGATGTGAGGCAGAGCTTCTCAACCTGTGGGTCACGACCCTGGCAGAGGTCGAATGACCAAAACACAGGGGTCACCTAAAGCCATCGGAAAATACATATTTAAACCCATGCTGTGCCATGGTGAAATGTTATTTGTTGGAATTAGTAATAAATATTTCTCAACATATAATTAAATATTGTTTTTGTGATTAATCACTATGTTTAAATTATGCTTGATCTGTAGCAATGAGAATACATAATGCATATCAGGTATTTACATTCCGAATCATAACGGTAGCACAATTACAGTTTTGAAGTAGCCACCAAAATTATTTTTGGGTGTGGGGTCACTGCAACATGAGAAACTGTATTGCGGTGTCATGGCATTAAAAATATGAGAACCACTGTGTTAGGGCATTATGCAACTTTGCAGGTTATGCTGAAAGATAAAAAAGCATATTATAAATCTAGAAGTATTTCAGCATCTATTGTTCAAAATATTTATTTTCACTTAACCTCAACTTAATTGACTTTTGTCTTAGCTAGCATTTGTACCCAGTTGCAAGACCCAAACTGTTTTTTAATATGAGTTACCACTAATTTTATTATTTCTTTTGAGTTTAGGAATTATTTAAGTTTTGTTTCTTAACTGCTTGTTCACAATCCTTCTAAAGTGATACCCTTTAATTATATAGCTTAATTATTCCTCTATCCATTCATGTATCAGTCAAATTTACATTACTAGGACAAAATACTTGACGCTCACAAGTTAAGGAAGAGATTATTTTGACTCAGAATTTCAGAGGTTTCATTGCATAATTGACAGGCTTCAGAGAGGCCCTGGTAGGAAGTGATAGTGGAGACTGGTGTAGCGCAAACTGATGTCCAACGGAACCCCGGTGGCGACGAAGAAGTAGAAATGAGGCAAACACTGTTGCAAAGGTAAAGGTCAAACACCAGGGCAGTTTCCCAAAGTCACATTTCAGGGCTCACTCAGAATGTGCTTCGCTACAGCCTAGGCAATTAATAAGTCAATCAAGTTGCCAAGTAAGTTTAATCATTACAATATACTGCTTCCGTTTTCATGTATTTGCATATACTGCACTTACAAACATCTTATAGATGTGAAACTGTTATCTCTGCTTGTCTTTCACTCTTCATATTTGACTATAATCCCATCCTTAAAAGGGTGTTTTATCTTCAAATCATTGCTATTTTCCTTTACCTTTCATTTGCACTGTGTTCCTGTGTGACTCATGTGGTGGTGGCCCCTTCAGCCATCACACAGGGCGTATGCTCTAATTCACAGGTAAGGATCAGGTGGGCGCCACCGTGGCTGGCTCCCCAGTGAGTCTGTCACTGAGGCATGCACACTTCTTCTTCCTAATGAGCTACAATGGCGCTGCTAACCAACAAAGTGAGGGAAAGTGTGCGATTCTCTTCTCTCATCTTCTGGATGCTATTTAATGGGAGTGATCCAGTACACGATGGGAGACAAGGCAGTGTGGGCTGGGCTGAAGCTAGAGCTGAGATGGGAGCGTGACCACAGCCTTCCTTCTCGTTCTGCTTCCTCCTGCCCAATAATTCCAGGCCTACTCTCTTGGGGGAAATTACTGTCCTTCAGCCTCTACATGGCATCTCATCTATATATTTTTAAAATTTATTTTTCTATCTACTTTTTTCCCTTTTATTCTTACACTGAGTTTTCATTTCTCTAATTTCCAAAAAAGGGACACCAGTCCCTGAAGTATAACAAAATCTCAGTATCTTTTTTGATTCTGGGAAAATTTATAGTCTCAAGCCATGAATTTCAGTGATTTTCTTTTTATTTCAATTCACAGCTGCTTTTCGAAGGAGAGAGGCCTCCATGCAGAGATGAGAGGACAGAGAGGCACCCTTTGCATCCTAAACCGGTGGGACCAGCCACTCCTGGCATGGTTTCTCTCTGACCTTGGATCTACAACTTAAAATGTATTACCATTAAACCACTTATTCCTCTATGAGAAAGCCTCCTTCCAAGAGACAGGCTCAGAACTGGTGAATTTTGTTTCTGTGGCAGGTCCTTACTATTGTCCTGTCTGTCATTGTTTTTGTCTTCTACAACAGAATGAAAGCAGCTTTGATAGTAAGAAGAAGAAGAAAAAAAAAAAAAAAAAAAACCTGTGAATTTTGGCAGCCTTGCCTGCTTTCAATACACTCGTTTATGCTGGCGCATGTCTACAATGTTCCCAGGCTTTCATTTGGACACTTACCCTCACACTAAACTAAGCTACACAAAAAAATGTAAATTTTATCTCTCATTTGGTCAATGAATGTTCTGGATTTATGTTCCTATAGCCATGGCTTTGTTACCCTTAGTTCACTTCCCAAAGTCTCCCCTGAGATTAAAAAGAAACACGGCAATGTCGTTGGATTTCCATGTTTCTTTTTAATGTCAGGGGAGATTCTCTGCTGATAACCCACTACTATTATGGAAGATTAGGCTATGCATACAGGTACTTTCTCTTAGTTCAATGAGAATAAATATTTGTACCAATAGGGCCCGGCAGGATTGCTCAGTGGTCTAAGGCACCTGCTTACGAAAACTTAGGCAGCTTCAGGGACCTCGGTTGGATCCCGGGCACCACATGCTGTGCCCGCCCTGCCCTCAGGGCAGACTGAGCCAGCCATGAAAATAAATAAACAAACAAACAAAAGTTCTGAAACAAGAAAAAAAATAAATTCTTTAAAAAAAAATGTTCTAAAAAAAATTTGTACCAATAATGTTTAGAAAATTTATCATATCTGCATCTTGTACTCTGAACTGTGAAGACAACAATAGGCACTGTATTAATTATTGTAACTAGTGTACTAATATGCTTATTTAAAGTAACAAAATTAAATAAAAAGGAAACATGACACAGATACTTCTCTTCAATCCGTAAGTGGCTCAGAGAGAAATCAATTTGCTGCCTCATTTTTATATGTACATTTATTTATCTACTTATGTATTTATTTTGTTTTTTTGAGACAAGGTCTCGCTATGCAGTTCAGGCTGGCCTTGGGCTCACTCTTGTAGCCCAGGCTGGTCTCAGACTCGCATCAGTCCTCCTGCCTCAGCCTCCCAAGTGCTGGGATTATAGGCATGTGTCACCATGTCCGGCTTATGTGTACGTTTAAGGTGTTTATAATTTTGGTCCTTTTTCTTCAATTGAAAAGGACTGCAGTGTTGTTTTTCTCTCAGTCTGTTCCTTTTTTTTTTTTTAATTTTTTTTTATTTATTATTTTTACTCTTGCTTCAGAACCTTTGTTTGTTTATTCACTTATTTTTATGGCCGGCTCAGCCCGCCCTGAGGGCAGGACTGGCACAGCATGTGGTGCCGGGGATCGAACCGCGGTCCCTGAAGCCGCCCAAGCTTCCCCAACCAGGGGCTTTAGACCACTGAGCCATTCCGCCGGGCTCCTCTCAGTCTGTTTCAACATGGCTGTCTGGTCAGATTACCCAGTATGCTCCACCCCAACTTGCTTATTCTTCTCTTCAGTCCCATATTTGTCTACTCTGTGATTTAATAATGTCATCTCAGTTTCCTAGATTATTTTCCTAACTCTATTTTAATCAAAAATTTTAAAAACTCAGGTAATATCTGATCTCTTTTCTCTCTTTTTCTTTTTATGTATTTAGCCCAGAGTCACATCACACAAATCAGACTAATAGAAATTCTCCTGTTTTGAGCCTCCCAAGCTCTGTGATAACAGGCACACAGCCCCATACCCAGTCTAGGATCTCTTTTCTAAAGCCATTGGTTCTCATATCACTTATAATCTCTGCTAAATCTACAGAAAAAAAAAAAAATATTGTCTTTACTCTGGTTGAATCAGCATTTAACCAGAGCCTGCATGCTTGAATTTTTCAGTAGGTAGCTTATTCCCCAAATCAGTCTGAGCATATGCAGTATAGACTTAAATTGCTGATTCCATGGTAGCAAGACTCTCCCTTCTCAGAGTGCCCTAAAGCAATGATTTTGTTTGCATATCGAAGGCGAAGACTGAAGTGAAACTTCAACAGGGCCGGAAATTTTATTAAATAGTTCTAGTACTAGATGACAGGATAAGGGACTGTTCCATTGTAACAGTGTAAAATCTGAAAACATCTGGCTTTATGTTGAAAAGGCACAATGGATTTTCTTTGTTTATTTTTTATTTTCAGTTACGACAGTAATTCCAGATTGTGACAAGACACTTCCTGGATAGTTTTGGAAACACAGCATTTTCATATATTTCTTTCACGACTGTAATATAATTTATCCACGATTGAAAATTAAGGTTTCGTGTTTTGACTCACAATTGTATTTTATCCTTTGAACATTTCAACCTATAGTTTAGAATTTTAAATGTTGAGCAAAACTAAAAAACTAAAAATGTTGTTTATGCATGATGTGGTAGGGAAGTTTTTAGAAAGTCCTACCTTTTCTGATCATTATCTCAATCTCAAAGTTTATATCGCACATTTCTGACACACTGAAAGTGACTAATCTGATAATCACAAAAATACAGAACACTTATTCTAGAGTGACAGGACATAGCAATTTATACCTAGGTTTTATGTTAATAAAATTCTGCATTATTTGTATTGTATTACATGGAAAACCTTAAAATGTCATTATTCGCTAATTTAGTAGGCAAACACAAATAAATAAATTGCTTTGATTTAATTCTTTATTTACTTATTCATTTATTTATGTTTATTTTTAAAGAATACAAAGTGTCAAAGTAATTAGATATGATACAAAATTTCATTAAACAAAGTAATAAGAATCCACCAGTAATTGTTATATTATATAATGTTATCTCCAAAGTAGTTGGTTATGTTGTCAGATATAAACTTCAAAATTAGTATTGAAAAACAATAAGCATTAAAAAGAAGAAAAAAATTCTAAAAAGTTACACATTAATTGCTCCTTTCCATAGGAGAAGAGAAATCAGCAGAAATCAGCAGTACAATTATCCAAACTATCCTGCATATATACATAAATATATCTTTTTTTCATGCTTTCTGATGTCCTATTATTATTATTATACAACAACCAATACATTGCATAATGTTCTCTTCGTCCTATTTTCTCAGAGTACAAGATGCAGACATGATCACTTGTCTAAACGTCATTAGTACAGATCTTTCTTTCATTGAACAAAGAGAAGGTAGCAGTATATATAATCCATAACAGTAGTGGATTACCAGCTTTTCTGGCATTACCAGAAGCTGATGATTTGAGCCTTTTTCAACTCAGCATATTAATATAGTTTTCCTTTTTATATCTTGTGGTTAGATTTTTCTGTGGGATGGTTAAGACCAAGATAAAGCAAGACCTATGTCACACACAAAAAATGTAAATTTTGTATCTGACAAGGTCAGTCAGATCTCCTCAGGGTTTACCCTAAAATTATGTGCTGCAGTTTGCAGAACTTTTGTCAGCATCAGCCATCCAAATAAGTCATGGCCATTGCTTGATCATTTTTCTCTCTGTGGAAGCCTGAGAGAATTTTTTTCTCTCTAGGTGACTCTCCTTAGGCACACTGTACATCATTGATCACTTTCCTCTGCATCCCCATAACCTCCTTGAACAGGAAACTTGGGACTCCACTGAGTTATGGGCTGTACAGGTTCTTTTATGACCTGTGTTTTCTCTGACCTTGAAAGGCTAGAGCCAAAACATTGGCTATTCTTGTATCCTTTTTTTTTTTTTTTTTTTTTTTCTCTAATTATTTGGACTGCCACCTGAAGTTGTTATCCTTCCAGAAGAGAAGCCTAATGATATTATTCCCTAAAACTTAGGCACTTGAGCTTAACATCACTATATTTCTGAAGAAAGAAAAAAAGGTGATGAAAAAGAATATGAGACATGGAAAATTGGCCATAGAAGTATAATGTTACAATTTTGTAAATGGTTAAGTTCCTAAATCTCTCTATAACAATGTGCATTGATTCTTTTTTATGTTCTATAGGGGTTTTAAAGTTTAGAATATCAACAATTGATGGAAAAGTACCTGTTTCATGTTATCTCTAAGGCTTTTGATACTCAGAATGATTTAATGTTTTAATAAAATCATAACTTTAGTTAACAAAATATATCACTCAGGTATCAGTTAAATTTCAGTATTGCTGTGAGACTAATTTAGATTTTCATGAAGTAGTTTGGCAACTCATAATCATAATTATATTTCTTTCTATTTATCAGTGATGAAGAGTATGAGAAGACTCAAATTTAGATAATATATTCAATAATATGTAACGGTTTCCTCCAATAATTTAAGAGCTCCACCAAACACACATAATACGCCTGCATAATCTTCTAGTTAAGTCATCGCTGTGTCATTTCTTATAACTTCAGAAGCACATGTCAAAATTTTAGTTTTCTTTATACTTACCATATTATACTATACAGAATCTCTTCATATTTTTGAAATGATGGCAAATCATTTCACCTTGCTCAGTAATTTTCCTGTCAGAATACATTTCACTCAGTATTTTGAAATGAGCCGGTAATAGCTATTTGCTCTAAAACATAAAGTCATAAGTTTTGCTTGTAGTTTTAGTAACCTTTCTAAAGTCCATATTGAAAAATGTTATCAGTTATATGCTGCTTTCAAACTATAATGCCTCATAAGAACATTCTATGTCACCGCTGAAAATCTATGGAAACCTCAATGTCAATTCTCAAATGTAAACTATTCGATTTCAAATTTCAGAATTTTTATTTTCTGACTTCTAAAAATATTGACTAGCAGTATTTCCAGAAATTTGTATGGGAGACATAAGTTTTGGTTATTTGCAGATATTCTTTTCAACAAAGCTAGGCATGATCTAGCTTTTCATTGGCTAACAGCTTAAGAAATGATCACTGAGCATTCTCCATGGGGAGAAATATATGTCACATGTTACTTTCATGTGAAGAAAAGCAAGTAAGACCACATGGCTGAGAGAACTTGAAATCTAGTGATAATGAGAACAGCTTTCTCACCAATCTGATGAAAACTGTCCATTCTTAGTCAACACAGTTATATTAAAATACCCAAAAGGGGTTATGTGCAAAATCCATATGCTTTATCGGTTATATGACGATAACACAGCACCAGTTAAGAAGCTGTATCAGGATTCTCTCTTGGTTCATTCATCAAAATCATTGTCCTTAAGAATGGCAAAACTGGGCCTGGTGGGATGGCTCAGTGGTCTAAAGCGCCTGCTTGGGAAAGCTTGGGCAGCTTCAGGGACTGTGGTTTGATCCCCGGCACCACATGCTGCGCCAGCCCTGCCCTCAGGGCAGGCTGAGCGGGCCATAAAAAATGAGTGAATAAACAAAGGTTCTGAAACAAGAAAAAAATAAATAAAAAATTAAAAAAAAAAAA
>PVJA010014190.1:0-47952 GCA_004027025.1 Myocastor coypus
CGGCCTCCTAAGCCAGAGTTCTAAGACTATTGCTAGAAGCTCGGGGCGAGTCTGCAAGCCTTCATCAGAGACGGCAAAGGAACTGCACACCTTCGTGGCCCACCTTATGAACCGGATGCAAAGGTGAGCTTTGTGCTTCATGGGGGCGACAGCCCCTGCAACCTCCAATGGGTCCATCGCAGGATCTTTTATTGTCTCACGGAGTGTAACAACGGGTGAGGTCTTTGGAGGAGTCTGCAGACTGTGAGACTGCAGGAGTCACTCCCTAGCTCGGGGTCAGGGGATACAAAAGGCGCTTTGAATTCGCCCCTAGATCTGCCCCAGGAAAACACTGTGCTAGCAAGAAAATTTCCTGATCTCTGTGGGATCAGAAACAGAAGGTTTTCACATTCCCTGTGCCGGCGGCTTCCCCTGTTGTTTACCAGAGACTCAAGACAGATCCTGTCTCTGTGACAGTTATTTGCCCTGGCTTGTGCCAGCGTTTGGTATATTTTAGTAAGCATGAGTCGGGTTCCCAGGGTCTGACCACCTCAAGGCGCTGACCCAGTCATGTCTCTGAGCCATCAAAGCAGAGTGATCACACAGGGCTGTTTTCTCAGAACGTGCTGTCTCCCTGAGCACGTAGGCAACCCCCAGCCAGACCCAGAGTCCACGTGCTTAAGACAAGAGAAACAAATATATCTGCAGGGCTGCTTGGGTGCCGTGGAGAGGAATCCTGCACACGAGTGTCAGTGTGGGAGTGCCCAGAGAGTTACACAAAAGATGCACTTTTAAGAGAGAGCCTTTAGTTTTGCCTCCTTACCCTGCCCATGGAAAAAGTGACCCATACTAATACTTCTCATGGTGCCTGGCCCTGACCTTGGCCTCACTTCCGGATTCCCCAGATCCCTGTGAGCCAGACCAAATCCGAGCACTGCAGTAACATTTCATTCCAGAAGATTCAAAATTCACTGGAATACTTTATTCTGACTTAATAATTTTCCAATTCCAAACGTGTGACCACACCGTTTCTCTGGCTGGGGGATGTGGGTGAATGCGTGGAGTCCGCTACTTACACAGCGTTCCGCTTCTTCAGATTCTGAAACATTTATTATTATTATTATTATTATTATTATTATTATTATTATTATTAAGTATTTAGAACAGAGACCACAGGGTCTCACTATACAGATCGGGCTCAGGGTGATCCTCCCGTTTTCAGCCTCCCAAGCGCTGAGATTACAGGCGCACACTACAACCCACGCCCAGTCTCAATCGCCATTTCAGCCCCCCCCCCCCGGGGGCGGGTCCAGGGTGGCAGGCTGCGTTTTCAGGTTCTGACCAATGCAAGAGCAGAATATATTTGTAGAAGCTCGGTGACCGCATCTCATCTTAAAAGTTATCCCACTCAACTCCTTTCTTCTGTGAGCTTCTTTGCGTTCCACTTACATAAGCACACAAGTCAAAGAAATGAAATTGTCAGAGAAGAGACTGAAGATATTTAGCTCAGAAATCTGGCCGCCAGCACTGTGGAAGAAACAGGAGGGGGCTTTTGTTTTCAAATTCTCTTTTAGCTCTGTCCCTTGGGCGGGCAGGGAAGGGATTGTTGGCATTCTCCTCCAAGCAGCTGCAGTGTGATCGCGCTGTGCTCTTTGCTTCTCATTTTTTCTTTCAGGAATCTCAAATCCCACTTCCCTTTTTTTGAGGGTTTATGTCCCATCGTAAGAACCTCATAAACAGTTTGCCAGCAGAGGCTGCAGTTGTTGTGTGAGGGTTTCTTAACTCAACATTTACGAGCAAACAGCCCCACTATTTATTATGTAAAACTACAGGGAATGCAGTCTTGATATCTATGAAAGGTTGGTTCTAGAACCGCTGCTGATAATAAAATTCTCAGACACTCCAGTGTCTTGGAAAGAATGGTTTAGCATTTGTGTATACTTTATAGATATCTTCCTAGATACTTTCAGTCATCTCTTGATTACTCATAATTCAATGTAAGTGCTATGTAAATAATTATACTATGTTCTTGAAACTGAAGCCCGCCTACCTTATTTTGGTGTTTAAGCAGTAATATTTTGTTGTTCTGAAATAGAACAATCCATCAGAAAAATAACTCCCAGACATTCATTATTCGTAGATTACAGATCTATTTAGAAACAGCATTTTTTGCTTTTCTGCAGCATGACTGGTTAATGATATTCAATAATTAAAAATAATCTTAAAAGCTATGTGGCAGGTCGTAGCCATTTGTCATTAATAGTAATCATACAAAAGAAATCCATTCTAGTTGCTGGTTTCTATTTTGGGAAGCTTTGACTATAGTTGATAGTTTCCCTCAGAAAGTAGATACATGCTTAGGTCTAATTTGGCTCTGCCCTGCCTTGTGTATAGTCGTGACACAGTGGAAGGGATGGATGCTTTGCCAGTCAGGCCCAGTTCTTAAGGCAGAGTTAATTTAGTAAAGGACTTGATTACGTGGGAGTGAAAAGGCCAGGCAGGGAGGCCATGCAGAGGTTTGCAGCTGTAGGAAGATGACAGCAGGTTTTGTGCCATGCCCGAGACTCCGGGGCAGCTGGGAAGGGCTCAGAGAGAGGGGACTGCTAGGTGAGAGGTGTTCAGACTGCTCGGTACAGCTGTGAGCCAGGTGAAGGTGTAACTGGTGCCAGACACTGTAGTGCCAGAGAGAAAGAGGGAAGGAGGGAGGGAGGGAAAGAAGTCTTGTTTTCTCTCTTTTCCCCATCTTTCTTCTTTGCTACCAGTCCCTGAAACTTACCATAAAGCCAGAGGAAAGGTGCTAGGAAATGTAGACCCTTAGCATAGATGGCATCAGAAAGGAAGATTGAGAAGTGGATCTGAGAGAAACAGACTGCTGCTCCGCCTCAGTACTGTTTCAGTAATCCACCGTTAAGCTTCCAGGAGGCTGACAGGAGAAAAGTTTGGCGAAAAGCACTGAAAGGGAAGCTAGCCACAGTCTTCCTGACTGCTCTTTACCACACCATACAGCGGCTTCACTTTCTTGCCTCCTTCCTCAGAGAAAGAGCTGTCTTTCCTTGAACGTCTCCTCAGTCTACGTGTGCTCAGAGGTTACTAGTCATCACAGCTTGTCATCAACCAACACTTTCTGCCCCCCACCACCCTTTCCTCTCAAATTTTTAGCTAAGATTTTAAAGGGAAGCATAAATAGGTAGTTTTTAAACCACTTCCTTTACTCTGATTTCTGTTCTTACTATCTTAAAATTGGCAAAGGTTTGCAGTCACTCACATCTTCTCAAGTCCAGCTGCATGTGTTTACACAAAACTTGGATGCAGAATTTGACTCCATTGATCACTCACTCTTACAAATCTTTTCTTCCAGTTACTAGGTACTCTGTGAGACTGGTCACTGAGTTTCCCTCTTTTTTTCTTAAATAAAGAGGGTCTCAATTTCTTTTTTAAAAAAAAATATATATTTAGTACAAGGTCTATAGGGTCTTACTACACAGATCAGACTTGTGGTAATCCTCCTGTTTTCAACCTCCAAAACACTGGGATTGTAGGCATGCGTCACCATGTCCAGTCTCAGTCACCATCTCAGTGTGTTCCAGGGGTGGGGCCAGATTGGCAGGGATCGAACCCCGGACCCTGTGCCTGCCTAAGCAGACACTTTAATCCACTGAGCTATCTGGCCAGCCCTTGAGGGTCTCAATTTCTTGATAGGAAGGAAAAAGCAAAGGAAGGCAATACTAGAAAAAGAATGGGTGACACTTTCTTGGAAAGGAGTTAGAAGACGGTCTGCAGTATTTTC
Source organism: Myocastor coypus (assembly GCA_004027025.1). Lineage (NCBI taxonomy): Eukaryota > Metazoa > Chordata > Mammalia > Rodentia > Myocastoridae > Myocastor > Myocastor coypus. The sequence goes on from PVJA010014190.1 coordinate 3,767, forward strand.
AACAACATTCTGGGCCAAATCTACTATTTCGCATCAACTAAACAGTGTGAGAGTCCGTAGGATGTCTGATAAAACTATTCCACTTTTTATGGAAAGAAAGAGAAATCCTGAAATTCTTGTAGTTCCTGGTTGAGTGGAGAGAGCCAGCCCTACCTCAGGCCTCACTAGAAACCTGTTCCTATTGCAAGTAGTCTGTGGAGCTCTGTCAGGTGTCGCATCGTCTCCTGCTGTGGTCAGAGGGATCTTACAGGGTTCACACCAATGGGGGAAGATATTGGAAAGCCGTAAGTGGTGTGTGTGTGTGTGTGTGTGTGTGTGTGTGTGTTTCAGTGACACCAACAAATGGCCACTCCCACAGACGCCAGCCTACCCAGTCTTCTGGGTTCCAGAGTTTCTTTTTCTGGTGGATGCTTGCGTTCTGTCAGTCACCATTGCACTGCACACAAGCCAGCTCGCCAAGACTCACATACCTCTTGTTACTGCCCAACTCTTTCTTTGGACTTAGCCCTATTTTGAGTAATTCATGGTTCATGTTATAAAGAGACTATCCAGGCGTGTGTCTGACATCCTGTTGCCTTTCCTGTCTCTGCTCTTCCATCCTGAGTCCAACTTCTGTTTTGTTTCTCGACAATGGAAGCCCTGCTCCGCGATGTGAACCGTGGTAGCCATGCTTCTAGGACCCAATATTGCTAAGTGCGGTGGAGCCTCCTCACCCCTCCTCCTACCTGACGTCAGACAGGGGAGAGAACGCAGATGGGAAGAAGCAGAGGGGTCAAAAGCTTCCCTGTGGCAGAATCCTTCGTATTCAATTGGTCAGTTAATTGGTTTTATTGGGCCTTCACCATAATGTCCCAATATTTAATCCTTTCTGTAGGAAGCTACATAAAATCATTTTCAATTACTGGTAGAGATATGACAGAGGACCCCCCACACAAAAATACTCATAGACCAGATATCTGAGGATCTTATGATCCAATTAAGCACAAGAATTGATAAGTAAAAATGAAGGAAAAGTAGTTATATCTCAGTGGGAATCTCAACTCTTATGCACTGTGCAATGTTGAGGTTTCTACAGCATATGAGTGTAAACTTCTCTCCTTCAGTTATTCTGTAGATTTACTAAAAATGAATATAAAAAGTGTGATGCCAACATATGGTCAAATATTCCCATTTTGAGCCTCTCATCAGTGAGGGTTCATTGAGTTAACAGTAGCCACTTGGGACATTTAAAACAAGAAATGCGATGCTCTAAGGAGTTACTCAGGTGGTACACAATCGATGATGGACACAGAATAAAGAGGAGGCTGTTCAGAGCTTAACAGCCACCACTATCAGCCTCTGGCTGGGGGAGAGAGGCAGAGTCTGTGTTAGTCCCGGAGTTACCCAGTGAAAGCTGGAAGCAGGTGAACCTGTGGAGCAGGAGCTGGAGTCTTGGAGAAGCTGTCCCCACTGCTGGAGAAGGGGTCTCCCTGTAGAGCAGTGGCTCTCAACCCTTCTAATGCCGTGACCCCGCAATACAGTTCCTCATGTTGCGGTGACCTCAAACCAAAAAATAATTTTGGTGGCTACTTCAAAACTGTAATTTTGCTACAGTTATGATTTCCGATGGCTTTAGGTGACCCCTGTGTTTTGGTCGCGACCCACAGGTTGAGAACTGCTGCGCTAGAGGGACGGAAACAGGTGGGTTTCTCTCTTTTTCCTCTTTCCCACCTCAATCTCTAGGGAATGCTTCCCACTAACCAAATCAGCTTATTTGGAGATGAAATATAAAGCTGTAAACATTCACCCCCAGTCTCCAGCTTTTTGCTATAATTCTGGCACATAGAACCATAAATGAGAAGCAAATTGTAGAGCAATGCTGCCTGGCATTGGCATGGCACTTGGCATATGTGTGTGCGCGTGCGCGCGTGTTTGTCTGTGTATGTGTGTGTGTGTGTGTGTGTGATGGAGTATGAAAAGGGCAGTGTGTGAGGACTATACTAGTGTGTGCTAGAGAGAGGAACAGCACGGCTGGGTGGACAGAGCTCATGTGGGGTCCCCGGGAGAGTAAGTGTACACTGGTAGTAAGTGGTTATTTTTTAAGGAAAACTTGAGTGAGGTCTAGATTACAGTTTCTTGCAGATAGGTAGACCAGCAGTCTAGGCTTGTCATAGGGCTAATCAATGAACAGAAGGGAGACTCTCTCAAGCAGTCATAATTAAACTATGTTCAACTTAGCAAATATAGAGCAGGATTAATTATTATTCTTAATTAAACAATGAGTCGTAATGTCTTTTTTCCTATGGCTGCTCTGAAAATTGATAGTTTCCTGATGCTCAGTTCTCTTTCTTAATGAATTTTCTTAGAAGTCTCTGCGTTGATGTAAATCTGGAGATGTCAGACTGCAGAGTATGAAAGAAGCATATCTATTTCTTCCCATATAGCAAACTGGAAGTAATTACGTCAGACCCAAGCACTTCCTGTAGACCTGTGATGCTATTGTTTGTCTTACCTGCCAAGCTGTTCTGATGCCAAGGGCCTAGGACACTGGATGGCATATAGAGGGCATCAAGTATATGGGTGTCAATGTGCTGCCATGAAATTAACTGCATAATATTATCTTCAAAATTTTGTCGGACAACAGCTATTTGGGGGCCTATTTAACAGTCATAGGCAAATCCATCACCTTAAACATTATTTATGCATGTTGGAAACACTGCAGTTCCTCTCCATAGTTATCCTACTACAGTGTAGAATGTTAGAACTTCTTCCTTCTATCGAATTAACTGCAAGCTATTCCGAATTATGCGGAATAGGCCGAAACCACCCTGTTTCGGTCTGTTCTGTTTCTGTAGTGAATGTGGCACACGGGGCTCCAGACCCTGCTTCCCACGGAGGGCAGGCTCCCTGTGCCTCCTCTCAGTGAGCGCTCCTCCGATCTTTGCTGCCTGAGCTCCTGGTCATGTGAAATTACCTTCTCCACCTATCAACTTTTGTGTCTGCAGAGTGGACGAGCTCTGCCTACAGTCAACCATTATGTTGGGGGGGGGGGTAAGAAAAATATTCCAGCTGGAAGCAATTGTTACTAAGTAACAATTAGTCACTAATTGTTACTAAGCAGCTACTTGCTGGAGAGCACTGCTTTTGTCAGTGAGGCTACCTTTAGACTGTTTCTCTATGGCCACACAGAAGTCTCCATGACAGTGAACTCACAGCGTCTATTTCAAGGCATCTGGTTTATGGTACTACCCTGGGTCAGCTAGTCACACCTTCATCATGTGCTTTCAGTAAATTCTTTCTTCCATCCATTTCCATCGAGGTGAGGTCACTCTGACTCTTCCTCTGAAATACACTTACATTCCAGCCCTTTTACTGACAATGCCACCATCTAACTGCAGAACGTTGACCTCAGGCGCAATTGTTGAGGTAATTTCTTAATCCCCTCTGAAACTTCTACATCTCTGTCTCTGTGTTTCTGCACCTGCCTGCTGGAAGTATCTTCCTCAATCACCTGCTCCCAACTTTGCTTCATTTAGAATTGATTACAATATGTTAGAACTGCTAAGAATATTTCCATCCAGCCTCAGAAAAACAAAATAATTACAAGCTATTTTCTAAGACATACTTAAAGCAATGATTTTGGAATAATAGGATGGACATCTATCTCTCAGACTACAGGGCATCACTTAAATTTTGTACTTGCAACTGTGGGCAGCATTCATTATTGCCCTCTTTTAGAAAGAACTATTAAAATTTTACAGGGGATAAATATTCAGAAACTCTTAAATGTACGTTTCTGATAGATATTTCGGTCATTGATGAGACCCAGCCCCAGTGGGTAGCTGAGGAGATGAGGAAGTGAGGGAAAGGGATTGGACAGGGGCTGGTAATCTGCCTCCTGCCAGCTGTCCCTTCTGTACCCGCCTCCCGTCTCCCTGCTCCTACCTCATGGACTGTCTCGGCTTTGGAAATCCCCCTCCCTTTCCCCCCGGGTCAGACCATTCTGCCTAGCTCATCACTGGATCAGGGTAAAAAATGCACAGCATTGGTGCCTCCCAGGTCACAGTCCCCTAAGGGGACTACTGCTTAGCCATCAGACAAAAGCAGGCAGATTTCTTTAATATTGGGATGGGAAGGTCCGGTACATAGAGTTCCTGATGTGTCCCAATTGCTCAGCCATTGCAGGTTGCTGATACAATAATTTTAGCCTAGGATATGAAAACATTATAGCCTAGCATCGGAAAGGGGGAAAGTGTCTCTCCAGAGGTGTCAGCGGGGGCTTAGTCACCAACCAAGCTGAGTTACAGAGTCAGAAGGGGTCACCTGCTTTCCTTCCTTCCTCTTGGAAGGCAGCTATGCCAACCACTGTGCCACCAGTGCCTCCGCACGTTCCTTCCTCTTGAAATCTTTAGCGCTGCTCATTTTGTCCACTGTGGCACGGAGTTCAGGTTGTGTTTCCTTTTACTGGCCTGCAGCGCAGGAACGAGTTCTCGATTCTTCTAACATCTATGTGAGGTGTCGCTGAAGCTTGGCTTGGTAATGCGATGCGATGAGATGCGATGCGATGCGATGTAATGTATCGAGTCATTTCAGGGAAACAAAAGGAATACACTGCCTCCCTTAAGTATTAATTCCATGAATATGCAAAGGCAAGCCAAAGAAAAGGCGAGCAGGTAAATGCAGGAGGCAGGGATCAAAGGCCTAGTGGTGGAATGACCAGTGATCCTCAGAGGAGGCTCAAGGAAAAGGTCCTGCTCGGGCGGCATGGTAAAGGTCACCTTTGCTTATTTTTTGCTGCTTCAGGAAGAGAGGAGGCAAAGCCAAATATATTTAAGGGCTTAAACCAAAATGAAGTTGAGACTGTCTGGGTTAGCTACTGTTGGGCTTTTTCAGTTACACTGGATTCTAAACAGAGGCCACCTGCGTCCGATGTTTAAAATCCACACCGAGAAAGCCATCTGCAGTCGCAGAACCTCCAAGACTTAAGCACTCTGGTCTGCTCAGTGTATGGCCATGTGCACATGATGGCCGCCAGCCAGCACCCCTGTTGAAAGGCATGTCTTCAGCCCAGTGCCTTAGGAAAGGCCACTTTATTGTCTTCCTCAAAACGTGTGCACCTGAGTGTTGACAAACAACTTAAGAAAATGAATTTTGGTACCTTGGAAGGCAGCAACACATTTCTGTAATTTTGGAGGGGAGGGTTCAAAGGGTTAAGGCAGAGTTTATTTGTTTACCATAGCGGTACGTGTTTCCAGATATAAATACATTCACGGTGGGTAGTTGGCATCTGTGTGTGACACATCTTAATTCTTTTCCCAGACCACCCTATCTCTTGATTATTTTCCCATCAGCAAAAGATCTATCTCTCTGTCTGCTATTATTTTATCATGCTCTTTATTAATTTTGCTATTTATTTTTTCATGAAATGAATACTTAGAGGAAGAATTGCTATTAATTTTTGTTTCCCTGAAATGACAGGGTGTATTCCATTAACAGCAGTTTGGGGTTCTCACCTAAGAGAAACCATCAATATTTAAGCTTTCACATTTAGTTTATCCTACTTAACATTAGTGAAAGCCATGACTGATGATCTGTGAGGGCCAATAAGGTCATGAGGGGTGTGACTCAGACTTGGACCACAGATGAGTTACTAGGTCAAAGCCAGGAAAAGCGGAAGTCAGGGGCTTGGCAAGGAAAGAGCCCTGAGCACTGCACAGCCAGCCAGCAGGCCAGTGATTCTTAAACTCCCAAGGAAGTGCAGGTGACTGTGAAAGTCAGGACGGAAACACAGTGACGTGCTGTGAGGTGCCCGGCATAGTTCCCTAGGTTGGCGACTTGAAGGTAATGTTACAGCTGCCTCCCACGGGCCCTTACAGTGACCTCGGGCCTCTCACTGACAGAGGAGAGACCTCGCCAGATGTCTGTCCTGGCTATAGACTGCAGGGACGATGTTAGGCCTTTAACAGCTCAAATTATGGTAGATATGTCCAGGGGGAAAGGTCACAAACTAAAAGGAAGATGTGGGGATGGAGCGCCATCGAAGAGCTAGGAGGGAGCGAGGGCAGTCAGTAACTTTCAGAAGACTAATGGGGATGTGGGTTCTAGTGGCCACAGAATAGTAAGATCAGTGTATGGCTTTTCAAAGATTTCTCAGTAAAACTTAACGCACTATGTACACCTTAAAACTCAGTATTTCTATAACATATTAAGAATTATTACTGACTGCTTACAGAAAATATGGGATGGGATTAAGTGTACAGTCAGGTCAAAAAAGCCAAAAGGGTATTTCTGATGATCAAAGTGAGAGAGCTAAAGAGAGATTTTCGTGGCTTTCCTATTCCAAGCAAACAGAACTTCAGGAACCTCCTGTAGGGTCTCACAATATACACAAAGCTTTAGCAGTGCAGCCGTGAAAATATGGGCAGAAGTTACGGGTGAAAGAAGTTCTGATTGAAATTTAAGTGTCTTCAAATAAACCTGTTTATGCCAAGTAATTCATGGGGCTTTGCTTAGCAAAGAGGAATGGCAAAGAAAATGGAAAATAAGGAAATACACACTGCTGCATTTATATATATTTTTTGCTTTCGAGAAGGGTCTCTCTGTAGTCTAGGCTGGCCTCAAATTCACAGCAAGCATCCTGCTTTAGAACCACTGATAATTTGGATTCTTATTCCCTAAATCTTTACTTAAATTTCCTCTGATAGAGAATTCATATAAAGAAAAAACAGTTGCAGTTTCCTGACTTATTAGGCTGGTGAGGTAGAGCAGGTTTTCGGAGAGCTCACTCTCTCCTGACACTGAGGTTTCATTCCAGTTCTTCTTGATTTCTCATAGTGAATGGTCTACTCTTCAGAGCATAGGAGGAGAAAGAGAATGCGGTATGCTTTGGCGCATTGCATTTCCTTTTTGCTGCGATCACCAACAGAACAGGAACCCTGTAGACCGCAGTAATAGACCTTCTTGATAGCTCTGCGTTAAGAATGAAATGCAGGAGGCAGTTCAGTGCACTTAGCTTATTTCAAAACGAATTAAGCAGTTGGATTCCATGTATGAATTAATGCCAGCTTGGAAGATAGTACTGGGTGACATTAATGTTGAAATATCAGCATTAATTTCAATTGAATTGAATAAAAGCTTTGGATGCAGTCTTCTTATCTCTCTCCTGTGTGTTTTCGAGTTTTGTTTCCTTCACGTTCATTTATGTCCAACATTTTCCCCACCATAACAGTAGAGCTTGAAGCCAGGCATGAGGGTGCACGCTGTGATCTCAGCACTTTGCGAGGGCGATTGCAAGCTCTAGTCTACTCCGGGCAACTTAATGAGATCCTCTCTCAAGGCAAAATGCAGGCTGTGGATATAGACCAGGGCGAAGGTACACAAAAATTTAAAAGAGAGAGAGAGAGAGAGAGAGAGAGAGAGAGAGAGAGAGGGCGGTTTGAGGGCTGGAGAGATGGCTTAGCAGTCTGAGCATCTGCCTGGCCAGCTCAAGGGTTTGATCCCCGGTAACATGTGCTGCTCTGACCCGCCTTGTGCCTGGCCCCTGAACCGGGTATAGTGGCTCATGCCTGTAATCCCAGATTTGGGGAGGCTAAGACAGGAAGATCACTATGAATTCGAGCTGAGTGGTGAGATTCTGTGGATTCTGTGTGAAATAATTAATTATTTTTCAAAAAAGAGTTTGAGTTCATGAGTAAAAAAAATATAACATTAATAAAACCATTAAAACTTCATTCTTAACAGTATGATGTAGTTACTTAATGGAATAATTTAATGGATATAATATTATTAGAAAGTAATATTTAGGGGCCCGGCGGGATGGCTCAGTGTTCTAAAGCGCCTGCATGGGAAGGCTTGGGCAGCTTCAGGGACCGTGGTTCGATCCCCGACACCACATGCTGTGCCAGCCCTTCCCTCGGGGCGGGCTGAGCCAGCCATAAAAATGAGTGAATAAACAAACAAACGTTCTGAAACAAGAAAAAAATAAATAAAATTAAAAAAAAAGAAAGAAAAGAAAGTAATATTTAAATTATACATGGATATGTTAAATATCTGTGACTAGGTTAAATAGTTGAACATAAAATAGTGTCTAGTGAGTGTACCTTTTTAATAAATAATCAGTTAAATGGAAAGGCAAAATTTCAGTGTTTGCCTTTTAGCTTTTTACCTGTTTATATCTTCTAAGATATGTATTTGATACGCTATATAGAAGGGAATTACTGTGGTGCCAATCTTGGGTTAGGAAAACTTTATACGGGAACATCAGCTGAGTGACTGACGACCCCACCCCTCTGCGTTTCTCTCTGATCTGACGTCCTTAGAGTTCTCCTTGTCGTACACGCTCACACAGGGAGAAATGCTTCCTGCTTTGCTTCTGTGCCAGGGAAATCTTGAGAGAACACTCGCGGGTTGCTCTCTGCTGTCTCCGAAGCAAGCCAGCGTCGCTGTCTAGCTGCGCATGCGCAGCTTCTTCTGGCGCCGCCGGCCCTCCACATTCTTGCTATCTGGAGGAACTGGCCGCAGTTACCCGGGACAGGACCAGTGCAGGAAATGTGTATAGAGATCAACTTCCACCTTTCTATTTTCTCTGTGATGGACAGAAACCGAATTATCTTAGGAACATAAAGCCATTTTAGATGTATTTTGGGCCTTTTTCAGTATCATTAAGCTGGGAAAAAAATAATTTTTTTTTGTATCCATATTTCCCTCCAATTCCCAAAGGCCTACTAGGGCAAAATCACAGACAAAAAATAGCTTAGACTAATTTAGGCTCAGCCGGGCAAGCTATTTTTTTCTGTTGTACATATTTTTTTTTAAATTTCAAAAATCTACTTATTCCATTAATGCTATGAAAACATCTACATGGTAAGAACAAAATTGATGAGTGTTCTCCAGAGTGAGTGATGTCTTTGAAAATAATTCTCAGAACGGAGCTTTATTTGAGCATTTATTATTTTTCTTTCTAATCACCCTGTTATACACTGAGTCACCCTACTGGAAGGACAAGTCCTTTATCATCTGCTTATTAGTGACAGTGCTTTAATCTGTACAAACACATTCGCAATATCTAAATATTTTGATATTGTGCATTTTGTGCATTTTTTCCTTTAGTTCCTGGATTTCATAGATTACTTTATATGGAATATTGTAGAGGATATTTTGTATTGAATATTTCAGTTTCTGTTTCTGGTTTTACTTTCACGTACGATTTATTCAAGCCAGGATATTTCTTCACTGCCAACATCTTTCGTTAATTTTTTTATCTCAATGTAAATTTCTTAATTATCATGTCTCTAAAGTTCTATCTTTAGGTAACTTCTCCAGATTCATCTATCATTTTTATTCTTCTGCATGGCTTTTTATGAATGTGCAAACTATGAATCCCAGAGTATGGAAAGTACAATATCAAATATCTTTTTTATATAAAAATTTTAATTAATTAATCAATTAATTAATCTGGTTCAGTGTCTCACTACACAGGTCAGTCTCATAGTGATCCTCCTGTCTCAGCCTCCCCAGTGCTGGTATTACAGGCGTGTACCCTTATCCAGTTTGGCACTGAGACCACTGAGCTCCTTCCCCAGCCTTAAGTATTTATCTGTTTAAGTACTCTCCTCAGGAAGTGTTCAGTAACTGTTCTATCTTTTGCATGTGTACTAGGTACAGTAACTTTATTTCAAATATGCTTTCATTAATACACAATAATTGCAATACTTTGTTGAGAGGAGTTGGCACATGTGCCTAGCACACATTAATTCTTTTCTTAGCCTCTTCCTGTCTCTCTCTTTTCATTTCTCGCTTTCCCTCCCTTTGGAAAAAGTTCTCCATTTCCTACTACCTGGCCTTCATTTGGTCTTGGCTTTATTTATGCTTTGAGTTTCTCATACAAGAGCTAATTAAGGCTTGTGTCCTACTCAGCTCACTTAACTTTATGGTCTACCCTTCAGCCCTACCTAGGTCAGGTTGAGTGCATTGAGTTTTGCTAAATTATAAAGACCCAAGTAGTTGAATCATTAAGAGACAAAGGATGGTGCAAGATGGTAAATGGTCTTGAAATGCTGGCTATAGGCCAGGTTTACCCTAGACACCAAGAATGTCATGAGCAGTTAGAAACAAGTCTCTGCAGCACTGGAGCTCACAGTTCAACCAGGGAAGGCAGCAAGGCAGAGATCTTCATCCTGTCAACTGGTGACACATGCTGTGAAGAAAACTGAGGAAGCAGGACAGATGATGCCCTGAAGTTCTTTTTCAATGTTACACTGTTTTTTTCTTGGATATCCAAGGAAGTTTTCTCTGAAGCAGTTGCTAGGAGCAGGCTCCCATGACATTTCTGTGGGGGAACATTTCTGTCAGCTCCTCCCACTGTTCAAGTCTTACAGCCCACCTCAGAGAAAAGAGGGAGGACATTCACTTCCTTCCTTCATGGGAGGAACAAAGTCTCATGACAAGGACAGAGGAAGAAAAATGGGTGAAAAATCAGGACTCACAGAAATCTTCACCTATATTCCTGGCATTCATTTAGAATCCATGCCAAAGCATATAGGACATACAATCTTTTTTTTTTTTTCTTTACTTGGTTAATATAACAATTATCTTCTTTATTGTAAACATATTAAATCATCTTTATATTTCTAGGATAAAATAAATGTGTTGGTGATGTACGTGGCTTTCGGCGTATATGCATTTGGCTGATAAACTGTGTGTGGATCGCCGGAGGTCCGTGATCCCACTGTCATAAACCACTGAGCTCGGCTTATTTTCTGTCTTACATTGTCTGATTTGATTTAATATGAAGACCATGTTAATCTCATGCAAGCAGTTGGAAAGCTTAGCCTTCTAGGACTCGTGGGTGCTAGGTTGATGCTGACATCATTTCCCAAAATGCTTAGCAGAGGCGGCCCGCGAAGCCACTTGCTCTTGTCTTCATGGGGCAGTGGTAAGTGCTGAGCCAGTCTTTAACCGGAAGCTAGCAAGCCTTCCTGTTTCCTCCTGTGTTAGTTTTGATAAGACTTATTTTTCTAAGGAATTTTCAGTTTCCATTTGAGTATAATTTTGTTTATAGCTCTCCATTATTTGTTAGTGTCTGTAAGATGTACAGAGATGTTTTACCCTGTAGTTCCGCAGTTGCCTTATTGTGCCTTAACTTTTTTGGATGTCCTGCAGTAGGTTTTTCAGTTTCATTTTAGTGCAAAAATTATATATATGTGTATACATATATACATATATATATATGTATTCTGCACTACACTATGACATTTTAATTTCTATTTATTTATTTATTTATTTCACTGTGACATTTTTGAAAATGTGTTTAGTACAGAGTCTACAGGATCTCACTACACAGATCAGACACATAGTAATCCTCCTGTTTACAGCTTCCCAAGAGCTGGGATTATAGTCACACGCCTTCATGCCCCGTCTCAACTACAGCCTCAGTGTGCCCCGGGTAAGGGACCAGCATGGCAGGCCTGGGGATCAAACCCTGGGCATTCTTGCTGGCCAAAGTTATATGACTTAATTATACTGGTCACGTTAATCAATTCAATGAGAAAACAGAAAAAAAACTAATGTAACAGGGGTTAGAAAAAAATGAAAAACCTATCTCTAGTTGGAAATAATGTGATTATATTCCTAGAAAAGCCAGGGGGATTACTGATAGAATTAAATGAATTAAAACAGTGAAAGAATTTAGTGAGGTAACAGGATATAAAATTAATGTACAGAAATAATGGTGTTGATGTAAACAATAATATTTAGACAATATAAAGATACAACTTTATAAGCTCAGAAGTATGATAAAAATTTAAAAGCTTAGGAACATACTTAGCAAGAAATGTAGAAAATTTACATGAAGAAAATCCTATATTTTAATCTTAATTTTATTATATTTTAAAGAGGAAAAAACAAAAAGAACAAGAACAAAAACAAAAGCAAAGCAACATAAAACAATAAACATGGTACAGAGTTTCAAAACAAGAATATGAAATTAACAATTGCTGTTATATTATGTATCATTATTATTAAATCTGGTGCTCAGATTACCAGATACAGGCATGTACGACTGATTAAGCAACTAAACTTTAACTCTTCTTTTCACTAAATCTTGATTTTTTCCCTTGACTTTCTTACTTTCTGTTTTAAAATTCATTTAAAGAAAATGTACTGGGCAACCTGCTCAGGTCCCCTTCTGTCTCTCTTCCCAGACAGAAGCTTTCTTTCTCTTAATAAATCTATTTTGCTCATAAAAAAGAAAGAAAATGTAAAAATAATAGCTAAGACATTGGAGAGGATACATATTTAAAAAAAAATGAAAAGTACTCAACCGTGATGGTGATATTTCACATTTCTGTCTTTAATGCAGTTGCTCTGATTATGGATATTAGTATATAAAATTAGTCAAAGTAAAAATTTTAAAGGTTAATCCAGGCATGGTGGCGCACGCCTGTAATCCCAGCACTCGGGAGGCTGAGGCAGGAGGATCGGTGTGAGTTTGAGACCAGCCTGGGCTACAAAAGTGAGCTCAAGGCCAGCCTGAACTGCATAGCGAGACCCTGTCTCAAAAAGACAAACAAACAAACAAACAAACAAACAAACAAATAAAAACCCCATTACCTGCTACCTTCAAAACTGGTGGTACAATCCTCTCAGCTATCTTGTCCATATACTTACATGATTTCCTCCTTTCCCTATATCTTTTTTTTTCCAGAAGAAAATTTCAAAACACTTCTGGAAGAAACAAAACCAGATTTGAGCAAATGGAAAAGGCATTCCTTATATTTGGATATGGTGACTCAACATTATACACAAATGCCCACAGCCTAGAGATTAATAACCTAGAACTGTAAACAAGCCATGTACTCATCATTGCATGAATAAACAAATTATGCTTAGCAGTAATGAATGAAGTAGACACGCATGTTCTAATGTCAGAGCAACCACAGAATAACTATGAATGTTGCTATAAATGATCATAAAGGTCCCTACTCTACAGGGTCACGTGTAGTAAACTGATCTCTACTGGAAAGTGTTTCAGCGGTTGTCTGGAAATGCTTGGTGGGGAGGTACGAAGGCGTGAGGATGGGCTGATTACCAAGGAAAGATGAAATGTTGGGGGATGACAGTTCATTACCTTGCTTATGGCTATGATTTTGCATCTCTGTATACGTCAAATCATATACTTTATATATAGTTTATGGTATATTAATTGTACCTCAATAAAGATATTTGAAAATAAAATCTGTCATATATGATTCCCATACCACTCTGGTTTTATTATTCTTCTATCCATATTATGTTCTGAAAGGTTTTCCATTTTGCTATATAATTTATTTTTCTTAGGAATACCATTGAAATCCATTAATAAATAAGATTCCTTTTATTTTATTATTATTATTATTTTTTGTGTTTTTGAGACAGGGTCTCACTATGCAGTTGAGGCTGGCCTTGAGCTCACTTTTGTAGCCCAGGCTGGTCTCGAATTTGCACCAATCCTCCTGCCTCAGCTTCCCTAGTGCTGGGATTACAGGCGTGAGCCACCACGCCCGGCTAAGATTCCTTTTATTTTTATTTTTATTTATTTATTTATTTATTTTATTATTTTTTTTTCTTTTTGAGACAGGGTCTCGCTATGCAGTTGAGGCTGGCCTTGAGCTCACTTTTGTAGCCCAGGCTGGTCTCGAACTCGCACCAATCCTCCTGCCTCAGCCTCCCGAGTGCTGGGATTACAGGCGTGAGCCACCACGCCCGCCCTAAGATTCCTTTTAAAAAGACATTTTTTTTTTTTTTTAAAGAGAGGACCTGGCTATGTAGTTTAGGCTGGAACTCCTGGGGGTAACTTCTGATCTTTTTCCTAAAGTTTTAAGAATTCAGTCAGCAGCGAATACTTACATCATCTAACAACAGAACTCGTAACTATTTGTATATGGCAAAAATACAGTAACTCTGTTTTTGTTTGCAGTAACGGAGACTGAACCAGGGCCTCTCTGCTGAACTATATTCCCAGCCCCTTTCTAGTTTTTGAGATAAGATCTTGTCACTTAACCACCCAGGCTGGGCTCAAATCTATGATCCTTCTATTTCAGCCTCCTAGAACGCTGGAATTACAGGTATGCACCATCGAGCCCCTTTTAAGGCTTATTCTTATGATTAAGCTAAGCAGAAACATAGACGCCTAGATATCAAAACAGGATACCATTTAAGGTAGTCTGACGCCTAAGACAGCTGATGGTGCATAGCCAACCAGGATCCTCCTGGGGAGATTAAGATTTTTCCATACTTGAAATCAAAAATAAATTGGAATAAAGCTGGAAGAGTAGAAGAAAGCTAAATATTGTCGTCGTCGTCATCATCATCATCATCATTTCTAGTTACAACCTTCTGCCATCACACTGAACACAAAGGTATTTGAAGTTGTCATGATGTCAAAATGTGGAAAGAATCATTCCTACCTTATTACACAATTGTTTTAAAATGTTGATGCTTACCTAAATCACAGCACTAATTCATACCCCACATTTAACATTAGCAATAGCTCTTGGTAGTTTTATTATTCATTTATTTATTTTAATGAGCAGAACATATTTATTGAGGGAAAGATAGCTCCTGTCCAAGAGAGGGACAGGAAGGGGGTCCTGAGTGGGTGTCCCCCAGTAGTTTTAATTAGAAATTTTCAATATTATAAAAATGTGTGTTTAATGTGACCCCCCCAAAATGTCAAAATTTTGTTGGATTGAGCTAAAATATTTGAAGCCGAAGTTCTGGAGGGTGGAAAAATAAAAATAACTAGGAAAATACAGAAAAGAAAGACAGATGAATAGAAGACTGGGCTTAGATTTTATTAAAATGCACTCTAATTCCTCTACAGTTGAAACTAAGGAAATCACAAATGAAGAAACAAACATAATCGAATAGAAAGGTGCATCTAGAAATAGATTCATGTACACCTGGAAATCTAATATACAGTAAGAATGATGTCTCAAAATACTGGGGCGGAAGTGCTTAATAAATGCCTCTGGACTATTGAGCAACCGTTTGGAAGAAGACCAAATGGAATCCATAATTGACACTGTACCCAGGAACAAACTCACCCACACCGCAGATATATAAACGCAAAATTAAGTCACTGTGATACTAGAAGCCCATCTCCTACATCCCTGTGGAAGAGAAGGTCAATTTAATTGTAGTTTAAACCAGGTCTGATAAGATTTAAAGAAATTGTACCGCTGCCCTCTGGCTCTCTACTGTGAAGTCAGGGGTTATCTGACCCACCCTCTTGTGTGTATGTACCATTTCTCCCTAGCTTCTTTCAAGATTAATTCCTTGTCTTTGTCAAAAGTTGAGCACGATGTGCCTACTTTTATGAGGTATGATGTAAAAATTATAGTTGGTGCCTAGTTTTTTGTTGTTTTAATTTATTTCAGTGAAAGATATTGGCGTTAATTCCTAGAAACCTTCTTCCCCCTTGCTTCAAGCACACTGAACCTATTGCTCCTCTCATCACTTTTTTTTTTTTTTTCAGTAGCAGGGATTGAACTTAGGACCTTGTGCCTGCCAGGCAGGTGCTTATTCTACTGAGCTATCCCTGTGGCCCCTATTGCCACTTTTTGAAGCAGTTCTTAAGCTCTCTTTTGCTATTTCAAAATGATGTCTTGATTTTCATGATGATTTTGACACTGGAGAAGATCCAAAGATTGCATCGTGCTGGGTCATAACTGAGGTGTGCGGGGATGCACGGCAGTGTTTTGATCTGACAGGAATCGCCATAGGAACTTGATTGATGCGATCATACAATATGGTGAATGCTTAAAATTAAAAATTAATTACTCTAAAAGACACAGTACCATTTACCTCCCTTAGAACACCCCACCTTGCTTTGAATACACTTACTCCATTATTTTTGGCAATGAGTGTTTTAATGTAATAAGGCTTTAAAAAATTCAAACATACACTGTATCATTGATCACCCCTGGCCTGTGGAAGATTACGTTTCTACAACACACCAAACTGTTGTATGCAACAAATGCTAATGCTGAAAAACAGATCAAAAAGTTTGTAAAGTCACTTGAAAGTGGAATAACCCCTGACAAGAGTCACCAATTGCGAGAAGGTGGCTACAAAGAATAAATGTATCTTTTTTATGACTTCTCTGAGGAGAATTTAAACGATCATCAAATGGAATGGGCAAATCTCCAGTAGAAGAGTGATAATCTTAACGGTTTGCTGGCAAGTAGACGGAGTTCAGGGAAGTCTCAGTGTTGGAGAAGTCGGGAAAATTCCTGAGAGAAGACAGCTAGTGTGAGCTGAGTCTCAAATTAGGTGAAGAAACCCTCCCAAGTCTCAGGCTGCAACTCTGAGCACCTGGGGGCAGGTTCCAAGGAGCGCAATCAAGGCAGAAAGTACTGAGTTCAGATGAGAACTGCCATCTAGGAGAAATAATCTCCAACTTAAGTTCAGTCAAGTTTGAAAAGATGTGGTATTTTCATAAAATGGAATATTACTCAGCTATAAGGAATGATAAACCAGAAAACTTCATCATATGGTGAATGCTTAATGCTAAAAATTAATTAAGTAGATGTATCTTGAGCATATAAGTGAGGTAAACCAGACCTAAGTATGCAAATATTGTATAGTCTTCCTAGTATAAGGACTCAAAATAAAAAGAGATAAGTAAATAAGTAAATAAATAAATAAATAAATTTGGGGGGGTACCAGGAATCTAACTTAGGACCTTGCATTTTCTGGATCCTCAACCCCCATAAATTTTTTTAGAAGAGTGAGTTCAATGCAAAATGCATCTGAAAGAGTTTTAAAAATTAAGGTTTATTGAAAGTGTTAATGTTTAATTATTTGTCTTCCATACCTGTATCTATTAATCCAAACAGATCTGATGATGAAAATATGTAGTACAACCATTGTTAAATTTTTGTTCTCATTCTGAAATTCTGTACTATATGTACTCTTGCTTGTAATTGTTTTCCTATCTTTGTTTTTGCTATTTTTACTTTTTAAAGTAAAATTTAAAAGATCAAGTTTGTTGTTTTGCCAATAAAAATAACAGACTTTTTCATAGTTTTTGAAATGTAGTATCCACCCTCTTCAGATACAATCCAAAATTAATTAACAAATAAAGACCTAGAAAGTTGTGGTTGATTTCTAAAGAAAATATAAGCAAGTAGAGATGGCCTAGATGTTGACACCGGTCAGACGGGTTTTTAAGGAGTTCTTATAACTATGAGCAATGAAGCAACATAACATGATGACAGAAAACATCTAAAGGAAGATTTAAATTGAATAGGAAAAGAACAAATGTATATTTTATCTTTTTTGTTTCTTACCTTCTTTATTTATACGTAAGTATTTATTGAAAATCATAATTCAAACAATATAATGAAATTTCAGTATTCACTTATTGGTCTTGACAGTGAAATTGAGATGACAGAGGAAATGGACAGAAAGCCTAAATTTAGAGAATGTTCTAATCTGAATAAGAGCAAGAAGAAAATTGCAAGGGCTGACCAAATAGCTCAGTGGATTAAAGTGTCTGCAAGCAGGTACAGGGGCCAGAGGTTCGATCCCCAGGCCTGCCATGCTGGCCCTGCCCCTGGGGTGCACTGAGATTGCAACTGAGACTGGGCATGGTAGTGCATGCCTGTAATTGCAGCTCTTGGGACGCTTAAACAGGTGGATCACTACAAGTCCCATCTAGCAGTGAGACCCTGAGCACCCTTGTAGATCCTTCTCCCCACCCACACAGGCCCCCACAAAAAAGCCAGGAAGTAAACAGAACATCAAAAACTGGTGGAAAAATATTATGTACAAACAAATATAAAGATTAGGAGTTCCTGGATGTTATAAGAATACAGGCTAAAAAATGTTTTGAACACATACTGGACAAAATTTTATGCAGATACAATGAGACAGAGAATGAGATTCAAAAAACTCTGTTTGATTTTGTCTGACCAATTCTGGTTCAAAGAAGTTACTCTAAAGATGTATTTCCAACAGTGTGCACAAAATATTCAGTCTAACATTATTGATAGTTAAAACTGATGTGATCTCAATATCAATATATTAGATATTATCTGAATAAATTATAAGTAACTTTCATCAACTGGCAGCAAAATTTCCTTGGAGACGCAGACTAATTTTGGACTTTTAAGGTCTCTGTTTCATTTACTTAACTTCATGGCTAAAGCACAAAATCCCAAAATGTACAAACAAACATTCATGGCTGCAATAAAGAAGATCTAACAAAGAGAAAGACGATAGTCTGAAATTTGAAGGGTTTCATTGTGCCAACATAATCCTCATTTTGAAACAAATATTACTTCAATTTTTTTTGGTTGAGTTTTATGTTTTTATATTTTTATCTCCTGTGTCCTGAGCACCCATCTGTGGCCCGACTCCTTGATTCTCGGGGCATCGGTTCTGTGCACAGCACATCCTGTTTTGCCTCCTTCTCCCTTCCTCCACCAGCCATCCCTTTCTCTTCCGTCTGTCTTTAGGGCCCTTCCCTTTTCTCAAAGCTCTCTCTTCCTTTTTCTATCATCTTTTATCTTGCTACATAACTTATTTTTATTTTGAGTTGTCATATAAGAGAAAGCATGCAGTATTTACCCTTGTTGTTTTGTGGAACCACGTGGTCTCAGTGAGCCTCCCTCTTCTTACAAGCAACTCTGGTTTGTGCTTTTTGCCAGCAAGCAAATTTTGCCATACTCAACTGTGTATAAGTACTGCCTTTTCTTCATCTACTCATCTGCTGAAGAATATGCATATATTCCTCCAAAAACTAAAATTAGAAATTTCATTGGACCCAGCAATTCTGTTTCTAAGTACCTTCCTGAAAGAGTTACAGATGTCTAAAGAGTTAATTATGTCTACTATAGTCATATATCCAAGAAAGACATTATTGTGATTTTGGTCACTTTAGATTAACATTACATATATTTATATATACTTAAAGGTCAACTAGAATCTTTTGCAAGCTAAAATTATTGAATTATACTTTTGTAATGCATTCCATTTAATTTGGCACGTTATGAGGGGGAATTACCTTAACAAATTTATGCAATACTCTTTCATTTTCCCCTTTAAATTAATTTTTTTTATCATGTCACAAAAATCTTTTCTTCTCGAGGTCCTTTACTTTAAAAAGTCTATTATAGTTTATCAAGATTTTCATTTGTTATTCATGAATTTATTGATATTTCATAGGCCAGCTTCTGTTCCATTGTTTGATTTTTTTCTTGCTTTTGATACATTTAGTTTTAGAAATGTGAAAAAGTGAATAGTAGCTTAAATAGACAGCAAGATAATATTGGAAATAGTATTTTCTGTTCAAAGTTATATATAAATTTAGTATGCACATGATAAAATTATCAATAAAGTATATGTTATTTGATGAAAAACTTTATTAGCTAGGCACCTAAAAAAATGCCCCAAGCAGCTCAATCTGTTCTTGGAATCTTCACTTCCTCAACGTGGGTGGCTTTCACCCAGAACTCAGTGGTCTTTTCAAGAGTCTTCTATTTCTGAATCAGCCCTCTTTACTTAGTCATATTTTCATGTTTTTCTGACACATGTACAGAATGATAACCTTGGCAAATATTTCACCACCAGTATCCTAACACCTAATTGGGAGAAATTAAGTTAGTCCAACATGACCGGGTCTAATTGAAGCTGTGCTAATTACAAGTGCTTACAAAACGCCAATATGACGATAGAATTCTGCAGGCCTACATCAAGTTTGAAGGAAGGCGAGTATTAAAATAGATTGATATCTCTACTTTTCTGTATGTCTCCACTCATTCACAAGAATGCAATTTTATCATCAAGAGATGTATCAAATGAACTTTAATTGCAATCCTTTATAGAGGGTTATAAAGACTGTGATCTTTATACATTTAAAGTTAGGAAATTGAGATTCAAAAGTCTACTGTTCACTTCATTCCAATTTCACTCAAACCAGACCCAACTCTGGCAAGCATCAGTGCATACACATACAAAAGGCAAAGGTTCTTCTCAATGACGTCACTGCCTTTTCCCAGAGATACAGGCTTCCTCCTCGTCACTGTGTCTGATCATTTCAATGTTCTAAACACAATGCATAACCATACACAAACTGTAATGCAGCACAGTTTGTAACTTGGTGAGAACTATAAGTTGTTTAATGATTGAATAATTTTTAATCTTGAAAACTGTTATTTCTTCATTGATTCAATCTTCTTTGCTACCCCAGAGCTACTCAGTGTTCCCATACTTGATTCAGAAATATTTTATTGAAAAATTGTATTGCTTTGTTCTTTAGTAATTTTATTGGGTTTTAAATTACTTAACGAGTTGAAACTATCTAGGTGACTACAGCGTTCGGGAAGTTAGAGATTGTGATATCTTTGGTAACAAATCAATTAAACTTATGAGCTATTGGTTTTTCTCCTTTAGCATATCATATGCTCTGTCAGGATACACTAATCCTTTGTCTACCACTTTTCTCCTGTAGAGAGCCTCAGAAATGTCCCTTGGGTTTTGCTGAGGTAGTACACATTATGCTGCAAAACAGACAAAATCTTATCCTCCTAAGTGATAAAGGGATGTCACTTCATAAGTTTACTGCAATATTTTTAGGTTGAAGGTTGTTATGTGTAAATGAAAACGTGTCATGAGAAGAGGCACGAACAACTCAACTGTAACAACACCCCCAAAATTCTCACTATAAATGTTTTCTGAACTTTATTTTAACTTATGAAACTTGGGCTAAATAAAAAGTGCTCAGGCCTGGCATGGTGGCACACGCCCATAATTCCAGCTCTTGGGAGGCTGAGGCAGGAGGATCGCTACAAGTCTAAGACCAGCCTGGGCTACAAAGTGAGCTCACACCAGCCTGAATTGCATAGCAAGATCCTGTCTCAAAAAGACAAGAAAAACCGTGCCCACATGTTACATTTTCACTCATCGTTTCCCATATTCAGCACCCCCAGATCATCTTGGCACTACTTCAACATCTACTGACTAATTCCCTCAAGTCAGCGAGCCGCTGAGTACACGTGGTGGTTGCTGCACACAAGTTTCAAGCAGGGTGTCTTACTGCTGGCTCTCATTACCAGGAAATAGTTTTTTTTTCTTTTTTTTTTTTTTTTTTTTTTTTTTTTTTTTTTTTTTTGTCTTTTTGAGACAGGGTCTCACTATGCAGTTCAGGCTGGCCTTGAGCTCACTTTTGTAGCCCAGGCTGGTCTCGAACTCGCACCAATCCAGGAAATAGTTTTAAACCATGCTTCCGCAAGTTGGGAGACCAAAAGAAGGAAGTTCTTCAGTCAGGAATAGCCCACTCCTTAGTGACGGAGGCTAGTTTTGTGGGTGACTTTCAGTAGTGAGTCGACCCTCCGCTCTCCCGCTCTTTGTGCCATAGACATCAGGGCTGTGGCCGGGCTCATGCTGTTCCTTGAGTGTCTCTCCAGCCAGGCATCCACTCACTCTACTCTGAGCCAAATGCAGGGCCAGGTCCTCAGGGCCCACTGCCTTCTCCAGTCTCCTGAGTTCTCAGTGCGTTGGCAAAGTCAAAATTCTCTACATTTGTCACCCGTCCCCCACCTGCTATCAAGATGATGGTTTTCCTTCTCACATTGTGTACTTGGACGGGGGAAGAAAAGGCAGCTGTACAGGAGGGGTTTAGACAGCCCCGCTTTCTTCAACCCGGTCGCAAAGTGCTTGCCCCTTCTCAGGACTACTTCTTCACCCGCGAGTCCCAGTGTAACTCTACCTTCTGGGGGCGGGTCCTGTAGTTCCCCATTCTGAGGCAGTCTTCAGTTACTCTCACATCAGCCCCTTTTATTTTTATTGCAGCGCTCGCCTCTGCTATCTCCTTATTTGCATGTTTAATCTCTGCCTGTCTTCCGGGAAGGCTGTGTGAGGCAGGCAGGCGCCCTATCTGCGGGTTTGTCGTTCAATCCTCAAACACAACTGGCGGTCATTAAATGCCCGTGGACGAGGGAGAAGGTTCCTAACTGCCACTCCTGTTTGCACTTCCAGATTCATGCCTGCAGAGGAATTTTTAATTCTTTCATGAAGGCAGATAAATCAGGATTTTAAAATAAATCTTAAAGACATTTTGGAAACGTAAGCAACATCTGGCGGGGTGACACTTTTGGCATCCTTAAGAAGCTTTTCCTCTAAAGTAAGCTGGTTGCTGGTCTCTCTATCAGCATCGCTGGAAAATGCTGGCCTATTTTTGTTGGTTTGTTCAAGAACTGGAAACATCTGGCGTTGATGTCTTAGTAACTCCGCGAGTGGGAGTGGGAGAGAGAGCGCCCCAGGAAGAGGCAGCTAGTTTGGTGGAAGGAGAGAGCAGCCTCCTTTTTTCCGGAGGATGCTTTGTTCCTGGAGCGTTACCTGGAGGTTTCTTCCTAGAAAGTCCTGTCTACCCGGATCCCGAGCCGCCGGCCCCGCCCCGCCCCGCGG
The DNA here is from genome assembly GCA_004027025.1 of Myocastor coypus. NCBI lineage: Eukaryota > Metazoa > Chordata > Mammalia > Rodentia > Myocastoridae > Myocastor > Myocastor coypus. The sequence goes on from PVJA010014190.1 coordinate 26,195, forward strand.
CTCTGGCTCCGCCCCGAGCTTTTTCCTCCGCTGAAAGTTGCGGCTGCAGGACGGGCTCGGCTGGTCCCTAGCACGTCACGCCGGTCCTTTTAAAGGTGGGGATCGCGAAGGAGCGCGCGGGGAAAGAAGGCGGCGCTGCGGCCCGGAGCCTCCTTGACATAGTAACCAACGCGGGGCTCTGCCCGTGCGCTCTGCCCCGAGCGGCCGCCCGCGGGGTCCCGAGTCTGGCGCCCCCTCGAGCGGCGCCCTGCAGCCTCGCGCGGGTTCCAGTCATCCGCCCGGTCCGAGCTGGTCCGCCCGCCGCGCCCCACCATGCGCCCGAGCCCCGCGTTTGGGCCCCGAGGGGGCGGCTCGCCCGGAGCGGCCGCGGGAGCCGGCGCTGGGCGCCACGACAGCCAGGACTGCCTCCTCCTGCACGCGGGCCCGGCGGACGACGGCTGCTTTCCTGGCCCGTGAGTGAGCGGCGGGAGGGCGGGCGGGCGGGCGGGAGGAGGGGGCGAGGGCCGCTCCGGGTTGCCAGGGCCGGGGCTGCGCCCGTGGGCTCGGGCAGCACAGCGGGCCCGCCGTGGTGGTGGTGGGGTCCTTCACGGGTTGACCAGATGGCCGGTTCCGCACCGTCCCCCCACCCCAACCCCCCAGAGACGGTGTCAGAGCTGAGAGCTGGCGGGCTCAAGTGAGAGTCCCCAGCGAGTGCAGGCTGCGAGAGGGAGGGTGACCGGTCTCGCGGGGAGCTCGGTGCCCGGGTGCAGGCTTGCGAGGCGGCGGGAGGGCCTCCCCTTAGACCCCGTCCCCTGCCTACCCCTTGCAGTCGTAGGACGGAGACAGCGAAGTGGCACGGGAGGCTTCCGCAGGTGGCGGGCGTGAAGCCTTCCCGAGGCGTCGGAGGTGAGAGCTGCGGACCGAGGGCGCTCGGCGGCGTTCACAGGGCCTCTCAGTGTCGCCAGCCTTTATTTAGGGTCTGGTTTTCCTAGGGACTGGAAGTGAGTGCTGCGAAGGCGTGCAAGTCCCCACTGTCCCGCAGGATGTGACCGCCCTGCGGCCGGCAGAGAGCCTGCCTGCCTCCTGGCCCCCTTTCGCAGCTGGGCAGTCAGGTTTGCTGGCCTGTCACATCCCCCGAGTGTTTCCCTAGGAAGGCACTTCTTACCACCCACCCCCTTCAAGGGGAGCAGGGTGGTGGGGTGGGGTGGGGTTCTGCCCTTTGCCGGGCAGACCCGGTGATGATGGCCCACGCCCCTCGGGGCCTCGATTAGAGCTGCCCAGAGCCAAAGCCTGCGCTAGCTCCCCTTTGCAGTAAGAATCGAGCCCCAGGAAACTATAAAGCATCTAAACGTTCGAGCTGATTCCATTCATCTACATTCCGAACAAGTCACATAGTCTATTAAAGCATTAGTATAAATGCATCTTTCCTTCTTTTTAAAAAGTAGGATAGCAGTCACATGTCCTAGAATTTGCCCATTTATGTTCTGCAGTGCAATGCTATTTAATGCATCTATTACGATTTGGAAGCAGCGCCAATATCTAATTCCAGGACATTTTCATCAACCCCAAGACATCTTCTACATGATGTTAAATTAGAAAAAAATTCAATGTCTTCTTAAACTTCTTAAACTTTAAAGGTATAAATCGCATAGAGTTTGTTAAAATGTACAATAAGATGCCATAGGTCTTAGATACATCTGAGCGTTTCCATTTCTAACAATCTCTCCCATGATGTGAGGTTGCTACCCATGGATCACATTGAGGAGCAAGAAAAATAGTAACAGGAAGAGAACAGTTAATCCTGGATATTCTGATATAGCTGTTTTTAAATTTGCTTTGAATGTCCATGTTAGGATGAAAACATAGATGGGCTTTTATTTATTGGCTTTGAATTGAGTTCTACTAAGCCTGCAGGTGGTATGTTTGGTAATGTTACCTGCTAGCTAAATCAAATCATAAGAAGCTATGTTTTTTTTTTTTTTAAACATAGATTATCTCATAAACAAAAGTTTTCTATTTCAGCCCATATTCTCTATAATCACTTGTTTCTTGTGGGGGAATGGTTTGCTTTTAATACTTACGGTTATATGCTAGCAGTGAGGCTAATTAAAGTGATAATTTCAAGTTTTCTTGCAAACTTTTCCCAATGTCTTCTTCTAATGTGTCTTTCTGCTTAAAGGAAATCCATAGTTCTTTACACTGCCTGTTCTTTAGTATTTTTCTCTCCTCATTCAGGGATCTTGTGCTACTCTTACTAGAGTACTCAGCAATAGATGCATGAACAGAAATACTTGGACATTGGAGTTGGGGAGATAGCTCCGTGGCACAAGTGCAAGGTCGTGAGTTCAAACCCTGGTCCCACAGAAAAAAAAAATGTAGAAATACTTGGACATGATTCAGTTCATAATGTTGCAGGTACTGTAATAAATATAAAGGAAGCTTTCTCTAGAAATAGTTCTTGGTCTTATCAGTACATATTATTTCCAAAACATCCATGGTTACTTTTGGTCTACTGTTTTCTCTGACAGTGTAGCTTTTTATAGTTGAATGATCAAAAAACTTTATAATTTTAAGCAGTAAACAACAGCACTTCAGCACTTATAATGTGTGAAAAAAAAGTGAAAGAAAGCAGCTCCTTTCTGATAAAGAGTACAAATAAACTCTTCTCTGTCCTTCTGACTTGTAACTTAAGCAATTTCTTGTATCTTTTTCAGAGTGGGAGGTGTGTTATTTGTAATAGCGGCAATCACCATGTATTTAGGCATGGTATAGCCATTTCCTCAAATCACAGAGATTTTCACTTAAATCTTACATCTTTGTAGGTTGCCATTTCTGTGCTATAAATTCCACGATGCTTGCCGAATAATTCTGTTTTACAGTTTGCTTTTATAAAAGAATTTTTACAGTTTTGGAGATTTCACTACTGAAAAGTGTGCTAAATTGCCTTATTTGGGAGGAATTGCATATTTTTGGGCCTTAATAGTATATTTTTTAATACTTTGAAGTCATGCTTAGAAAAAAAAAGATTCAAGTTTTCTTCTTTTCCTAAAGTTTCACTTTCAATTAACAACTTCTGTCATCAGTGCTTTAATGAGCATCAGTTAATGCCCTAACTATAGCCAATGTTCAGTGGTGATTAGCAAGAGAAATCCATGCCCTGCCTAGGTCCAAGAAGCTAGGCCCTAGTTTCCTAGTTTGTTTATTTAAAATTTAACAATGTGCCTCTAGTCTGTTACTTTTAAACAGGAAGAAAAGACACATACACCACACACACACATGCACACACACACATGCGCGCACACACACACACACACACACACACAAACAGTAAGATTTCTAAGATCCCAACATTTAAAACATTGTACAGTTAAACCTTTTGTTAGGGAAGGACTAACTGTAAATAGAGAGACAGTAAATTATTCAAAAGCTAAAGCTCTGGTGACACAGTGGACTAAGATAATCTCTAGAAACTTTCCTATTAAAAGACCTAGAAATATTGGATAAAATACTTTAAGTGATTTAAAAATTTTGCTTCTCAAAATAATCAAAGGGCTATGCATGCCAATAGCAGAGAGCGTCCAAGCCAGAGTGCAGATCTGAAGTGGTACTGGGGCTACCCTGGGAAATACTGGGCCTCGGTGACAGCTGAGCCTAGAGTCCAGCAGCCACTCGAGACCAAGAAGGCCAAGGTTTAATTTCTTTTTTTCTTTAAATGTATGTATGTATGTATGTTATGGCTGGCTCAGCCTGCTCTGAGGGTGGGGCTGGCATAACATGTGATGCCAGGGATTGAACTGTAGTCCCTGCAGTTGCCTAAGCAGGTGCTTTAGACCACTGAGCTATCTCACTGGTTCCCCAAGGTTTAATTTCAAAGGGAGCAGAGAACTGGACTGAGACATCCATTGCATCTAACCAGATTCCTTACATCACTAAAATTTTAGACTGGAGATGAGAAACTACGTCCTAGTAAGCAGATACCTTGTCTTGAGGATGCCATTTTGGGGGGATGCCTGCCATGTGAGCTTTGCTTGTGTTATTTATTCAACCTAGCTAACCTAAAAATCCTCAAGCTAACACCTACCCATGGGGACCCTAGAAGAGTGGAATGCAAAACTATAACAAATGATGAGCCCCAACTATTAAACCACTTAGGATTTTCATGAACAAGCAAGCCCTACTAAAGATAAGTTCACCATCATTGATGAAGGAACACACAGGATATAGTCAGCCAAGAGCTTCAGCCAAAGACATGATCCATGATATAACATCAGTATTGGATCCTTAGGAACTTAAGGCTACATAGTAACATGAAACAGAATATAAAATAAAGGTATATAAAATATGGACAACATAAAAAGAATGCATAAAAATCCTAAGTAAAAGACAAAATACTTTTTAAAAAAAATAGATAAACAAAGGACTGGTGAGATAGCTCAGTGGATTAGGCATGAACTTAGGCAAGCACAGGGACTAAGGTTCAATCCACAGTACTGCATACTGCATTGGCCCCCACCCTGAGGCATGCTGAGCTAGCCACCAAGACTGGGTGTAGGGGCTCATGCTTATAATCCCAGGACTGGGGAGGCTGGAGACCGGAGGATCACTATGAGTATGAGCTGTGTAGTGAGATCCTGTACCAAATGCATAAAAAAAAAGATAAATGAAACATCTATAAAATAAAAAAATAATTCTTGAAATGTAGCACAGGGATAGGGTTAAAATGCAGATTAGACATAGTGTAAGTGATGATAAGGCCCAATCTACAGATATAGGAAAGGATAGGGAATATTAACATTGGTAAGAGTCATAGAACCAGAAGGTAGGCATTCCAGAAGGAGAAAATACAGAGCATGGGGAAGAGGTGACATTTAAGTCGAGGATAGGTCGTGATTTTCCAGAAATGATGTATTCTCATGCTGTGGTACAGACAAAGAAATCACTTAAATGCATTTAAATTGCAGAAAGAAAAGACATGTTTTAAATGGACTAAAATCTGGAAACTTAAGGGGATGACTTTTAAAATTTAAAATATGTACAATGGAAACGCTCATAATTTATTTTGATCTAAGTGTTGTGTAATGTGTAGCTCATAACAACTGTTTATTTTACAAACAATACATTTCATGCTATATGTACTAACAGTATTTTATACAGAGTCAGTATTGTGATGCTAATTTTTTTTTTTTTTTTTTTTTGGTCTTTTTGAGACAGGGTCTCGCTATGCAGTTGAGGCTGGTCCTGCACTCACTTTTGTAGCCCAGGCTGGTCTCGAACTCGCACCAATCCTCCTGCCTCAGCCTCCCAAGTGCTGGGATTACAGGCGTGAGCCACCACGCCCGGCATGTGATGCTAATTTGAAACTTACTCATGGACAAAACCTTTTCCCAGGCAACATTATTATATCTCAATATTAGGAGAAATCCGCCCAAGTTTTAATTTCATATCCTCTTTCACATTCCAAAAACAAAAATTGCTTTCGTAATGTGTCATGATGGATCCTTGAAAATTTTTTACTGACTTCGGGGAGGTTTTATTTTCTATGGTTTGAAGCCCATATGTTAAACTTAACCTCAGGCCTTGAACTCTGGTTGTAAGAGAGATATAGTAGCTCACTGCAAGAAACCAGAGGTCAGGTATGTGAGATCTTCCAAACACAGCCTTCTTCTCTCTAGGCAGAATGAGTTCAGGTGTGAACACACCTGTGGACTGGACAATTCGGAGTGCAGGCCAGAAGTTTTTCTCCAGACATTAATTGCTGATAGAGCACCTTGCTCTCCTGAGGAAGTTTAAGATTGAGATTAGAGTACAGGCTCAGGGCTATGAGACATGATTAAAGTAGCATACACTTTTTCAGGAAAATACAGTTTTTCAAACATGTTCTATGTTTTGCACTTGCTTGCTGCAATACCTCTTCCCCTTGCTGGACCCTCACCCTCTGGAGGTGGGCTGTTGGCCCTTGCTGTGCAGACTACCTCGAGAAGAGAGGCTCCATGACTTACTCTTCACACAATAACTTCTCTTGAATATAATTCTGACAAGGAATAAATGATGCTGGTTCATTTCACAGAACACATCTGGATCATCTCAGCAAAAGAATGAAAGTCTGCAGAGAAAGCAGTGCCTTGGCATCCCAGCTGTGTGTGACGAGGCTTCGTTTTCTTCTGCAAAGTCTTTCCCTCGTTACTGCTGCCACCCACGTGCTACTCTCTGGGGCTCTAGGCTCATCAAAGCTTCCCATGGACACCTGCTGCAGTGAGGCTAGATTTTCAGTAGGGCATGTTAAATTCTCAAGGATAACCGAAGAGAGTAGACAGGTATCTCATTTAGAGTACTGGAGTTCTCCTAAGGGCTGACCTCGTCTAGCCCATGATTCATTGAGTAGACAGGGTACATTTGTGCCTTTCTTCCTCAGGCCACTTTCAATCAATTTAATCCTTAGTAGTGTTAGGAGAGACAGAGGTGAGGGCATCTCCTCATTTTGTATCTAGCATAAGAGCTGCTTTTCAAGTGATTTCCCCATTTGGTTTTCCTTTGCTGGGTAATGGGTATTACATACATACACTCACTAAGCAAAGACACCACCCACCACTTATCAACAAAGGTATGGCTTTACTCTTTCACCCCAAAGACCAGTTATATCAGAGTACAATAATGCACCAGCAATATAGGGGATTTCCAAATAAAAGCCGAGCGTTGGTTTCCTTACAAGATACAGTTGTCAATGAAAAATAAAACCAATCAAAGGGAGCCTTTGTGATATTATGATTTTTTTCTATGTATAGAGTACATAGTAGCTAAGAATTCAGCAGGAGTACTAGCATCTATTACATCCTTTGAAATAGTATCTACAACCCTAAAGCCAAGACTTAGACTTTTGTCAAGACAGCCAAATGGAACAACCACCTGTGAAAATTATAATTTATGAAATAAAAACTTCATGGAAAAATTAAGATACAGATTGGACAAAGAATGATTGATGACAATATCCCAGACTCAGGGACATAAACAGATGGAAAATATAAACATTATTTATGAAGGCTGTGGTTTGGTCCCTGTTTCTTGGGAAAAAGCGGAGTAAAAATCATTTTATTTCTGATTTCCATTCCTTATTTAGAAGTCAGAATCCCCCATAGCCATGTGCATTTCTGGAAGGTCTTTTCCTTGACCATCTTTGGAGTTGTGTTCTATGCATAATCAAAACCACCCATTATACATCCAGTTCGCCCTTGAATTGAACATTAACACCTGCTGCTCACAAATGATTGCCATGAAGCGTGTTGCTGGGTGCCAGCACTGTAAGCTGCCGAGCAATTGACAGATGTGTCTAAATGCCCACATTTATTCTTTAACAGAATGTTTGTTTACTTTTAAGAAGACATTGCATGTTTTTTCTTAGACAGTTATGTTCCTTGACTTACAAGAAGTAACTTTGTGTGGCAAGTCATCGTTTGGAGAGCAAAAGACATAAAAGGACTTTTTCTCTCTCTCTCTCATAAAAAATGCTAAATATAATTGGACCCAGTTGGATAAAATTACCACTCCTGATTGCTCTTTGTTCAGAAGTCTTCTGCTAGGGCTTTCAATATATGGAGAACTGCTCATCTATAAGCCAACAATCAATTACATTTTTGAATCCAAAATGTTGTGGGACTCAAGATTCTAAGTCATGTGATGGGCTGATTCAGATTTCTCATAGAAGATCTTTTTAGGGTAGCACATCAAAATGAGTGCTGTGACACCCAAACCACAGGTAGGATCGTGGCATCACTGTCCTCTCCCCTGTTCAGCTCCCTCAGCTGCAACAAAAAGAAGTGATGTTACCTAGAATCACAGAGACTTCAATGTGAGTTGCTGCTTCTGCAGAGGACTAATCCAAAGTATTTGTGTATTGATTTGCTATAACGTCTTTTGAATACCTATGCTGTTAGCAGGTCCTTGTCTAGTTGGCAAACAAACACGAGTTGCTCTCGGGAGTAGCCGCTTGACAGCATTTACTATCCACTTTATAAAGAATGCTGGAATTTATAGATGTTAACAAATGTGCAGATATTCAGACCGCTGCTAAGTTGTGTTCAAGGTGCAAAAACCCAGTGCCTTTCAGTACAGCCAGTGCACAGGCACGGAAGGCTGGCAGGTCGTGTCAAGTGCCCTAGCCTTTTTCATCCCATGTAGTGATGCGGTTCCTGGGCACAGCTAGACCTAGGTGAGCAGTGTACTTGGAGAGCATCCTCGTTATCCCTCATCCCCCCCCCCTCCCTCTTGTCAGACTTATGGGTTGCCACAGGCTGGCTGTCCTGTACTGAACCAAGATCGCTTGCAATGTGATGATTCTATCTAAATTAATCCCTGGCTCAGGGAGAAGCCATCAAGAAAAGTTACACACAGGAGTGTTTAGCATACTTAACCACCCTCTTCTTCTTTCTGTAGAAATTTGAACCACTGTTGGAGGTCCAGCTTGAGATGCTCAACTAGTTTGTGAATGTGCTTATTCATTTGCCTCTGTGGGTCTATGCCAGAACTCTTTCTTTATTTTGTTTTATTTTTTTCTTTCAATATTTGTGTTTCATTTGGATGTGTTTCACCCACATTAATAACAAGGCCCTTTCCTAGGTGCTTTAGAAGTCTCTTAGTCTTTATCTGTGATGTGCACTTTTAAAATCTTCCTTTTACTGATGGATAAATCCCTGTGAAAAGGAGGCTAAGTAACTTGCCCAGTGTTACAGAGGCAGGGAGAAAGGAAGGAGAGAAGGGTTCTGTGCCATCACTTATCTCTAAAAGCACTGAAATGAGATTTGAAAAATGGTCACTTTGTCACCAGAGGAAAACTGTGAGTGTACCAAAATAAGTCGTCTGTAGATTGTTTACTATTTTTACCAAAGATGTACAAACTGATTGTGACTTCTTAAAGACAACAAAGAAACAAAGCTTTCTTTTCCCCTTATTTCTCTCTATTATGTTGGTGAAATTGCTCCTGGGCTCTAAGGCAGGTTGCATTAGAGGAATACAGCTCAGCTGGTGCTGTGGAACTGGAGCATGCAATAGAAGATTAGCATCATTTTAAAAGCTTTCTGGAAGGTGTCCTCCTGACGGTGTGCAGTGCCGGGCGTCAGTCAGGCTCCAGGTGGCCATGTGAAGCTTAGCTGCCTACTTAGGGCACATTTCACGCATCCATTGCAGCTCCTCTGGTCTTCAGCACACAGAACTTTGGATCCTAACACATGTTGGGTCAGCGTAGACCCCTCACACAGAGCTGGGGGCGTGCTCTTCTTGGGGATCGCTAACACGGTTGTCCTGAGAGTTGTGGCAGGGCTTATAAAGGGACCTGAGATATTTCTTAAGGGAGCTCATTGGCTAGAGAGAAACCCATTTTTGTTAGTACCGTGTAAGCTGTCTTGAGACAGAATTTTGTTTTTTTTTTTTTTTAGAATTTTAAATTTAATTTTATTTATTTGTTTTTTTTTCTTGTTTCCGAACCTTTATTTGTTTATTCACTCATTTTTATGGCTGGCTCAGCCCGCCCTGAGGGCAGGGCTGGCGCAGCATGTGGTGCCGGGGATCAAACCACGGTTCCTGAAGCTGCCCAAGCTTTCCCAAGCAGGCGCTTTAGACCACTGAGCCATCTGCCTGGCCCCAAGACAGAATTTTGTGGTGAGGCGATTGAAACAAAGCAAGGAGAGTGCAAGAGGCTGATTTCTGGGGTGGGCAGGTGAGCTTCCTGTGGTCACTCAAGGGGACGGTTTTGGCAGGCACCTTTCCTTGGAGGGGCCCCTGGGCCAACGACACTGCATCCTGAAGGAGTCATTAATTTATGGCAACAAACGTTTGCTTAAATTCCTCTAATGTGCCAAGTGCTACATTTGAAAGCCCTGAACCTTCTATTTCATTAAGTGCAAACTTCTATGAATTATAACTGCCCTGATATGTTATGGGCCTTTAAGACACAAAAAAGAAAATATGCTATCAATTAAATGTGTCTTAGATTTCATTTTTGTCTATTAAAATAGCTCTATAGATTTAGGTTAAATATGATTCCCAACCATACACACACACACACACACACACACACACACACACACATATGCAAACAAAATGAATTTGTTAGAGTGTCACTAACACATCCTGAAATTCTGGACACTCCTAAGTGACTTTTTAATTCATAATATTGGCCACACTAACTGGTCTAAAAGGATAATATAGATCAGATATAACTTGCAGATTGATAATTTTAAAAGATTTCCATCCCTCCCTATTGGTCAGTTCCCATAAAATTTTAGTTAAAGTTTAAGCAAATTTTACTTGCTCAAATGCTAGCATAATCACTCCATTGATCAAGAACAAAGCAAAAGTAAGTTAATGTCTTAGTAGCATGGAAGTTTTATCTGTATTTCTGAGTTGGGCTGACATTTTTCACCAGACAGTCAATTGTTGCCCTAAAAGGAACTATAAGAGGACAGTTGAACTGATAGCAGTGTTATCAAGGCTCATGGGGAAATCAATCTTGTGATAAACCCTTTCAAATTATCAAAAATTTCTCCTAATTCCCTTTTTAAAAGTTATAGGAGTGCCCATGTTGATTAGAATTATTAAGGCTTAAAATATGTACTTTATTAAAATCAACAGTGATAATTTTATGGAAAGCCTTTCTCTGGAGAATATCTGGGATGATGGCCCTCCAAGTTTTATAAATAAAAATTCACTTCTATAAAATGCTTCACATTTTCCTTCCCTACCTACAGAAAAACTATGGCCAGTTCTCGTAGAAATTTGGTGCAGGCCAGAGTCAGCACAAATACAGAATGCTTTCGCATTGGTTTTGCATTAAAGGTTGATCATAATCCATGATGTTCCCATGCTCATCTGGAAATAAAATCCCCTTTCCACCACTTCCTACAAAGAGATGTAATGTGTTTATCCATGACTTGCAGTGTGTTTGGGTCACACCGCATCCTCAGCGGCGTTCATTCCAGGACAAGGGCCACGCCTGTGATTTACACCGTCGACTATGTACAGAAGATCTGGCTTTAGCCACTTAAGAGGCTCAGGCCCTGAGCAAACGCACTGAGCACACATGACCCCTGGGACAGGAAAAGGAAGCAAGCAGAGCAAGAGGAAGCCTCTAAAAACAAAAGTGCAACAGAACTGCAGTCCTCTTCAGCATGACGAAAGGGTAGGATGCCGAGCGACAAAGGTGAAAAAAAAGCTGTTTGGTAATGGAAAACATAACAAGGATGGTCCATATGTTCGGTGACCAGCTGACCCCAGACCTAACGCATCCTGCCTTTGAAGAGCAGGTGCGAAAGCTGATTCTCCAGAAAGACAGTTGTGGAATCACCTAAAGGGTATGCATTTCACAAGACCAAATGCTTCAGAGTGTGTAAGTTCCGTGTGGCGGCGGCCTCGAGGCCTAGCAGAGCCGGGCTCGGGGACTGTTGGGCAGTGGCGCCCTAGCGGTGAAACTGAGCCAACCAATGAGGAAACTGCGATAACCTGAGCGTGCGCAGTGGCACCATTGGGACGCGCTTCAAAGCTCCCGATCAGAAAGAACAAAGCACGCTTGGGCCGACAGAGGGTAGGAAGCAGAGGGAGCCACGTGCCCAGCGGAGCGGAAGGACATCAAACGCGGCGGTGCGACGCTGGGTAGGCCAGAAGCTCCTGCCCAAGAGGCGCTGCCTAGTCTCTGCCTGGAGCCCGGAGAGGACCTCTGCTCTGCTTTTGCTTTCAGGCCAGCGTTTTGTGCACGCTGCTTTCCGTTTTCGTTCTTCTATGGTTCCCTCACTCTCTGAGTGGAGCAGGGGAAGGGGTGCAGTGGGGCTGCTGCTCGCCTGTCTCGTGTCATTACCCTGTTCTGCGAAGCAGCCGCCTGACACTGATTAGGGCGCCAAGGGTCCTGTGGTGACTCGTTAAGACAGGAGCGCCACCATCTTCCCAGCTCATGCATATTCTATGCACAGGTTCATGCAGCCGTGAAAAACAGTAACAGCTGCGGCGTAACCAGGCCAGTGTTCATTCTCTTAACACTCTTTCACTGTTGTGCAACTTTGAAGAAATTCTGGGGCTCCAGTTAATATTCCAGATGTAACAGAAATGCACAGACGCCGAATGTGAACATGTGCAAATACAAAATATAAAAACATTTTGGCGTAGTTTCTCTGCAACTCACTTCCTAATTAACAGCCAAAGGTTACAAGGAAAACCTTCCGTTTTCAGTTCTTCCTGTCGCAGTGACGTGGCGTGCAGCACGCTCTCTTGGCCGTCCCTGCGTGCCCCAGCCGGGTTGCAGGAACGCTGTTGCCCCTTCCTCTTTGTTTACAGAGCTGCACCGCATCTGACTGTATGTAGTTCAAAGGTTACCTGTGGGAGCTTAGCTCAGACTCAGGCAGAGATCTGTGTGTCTATTTCTGTATTTCCATGTGTATTACACACACACACACACACACACACACACACACACACACACACTGAACGTTTTCTGTACTTAATTATGACTACATGGGATAGCATCTCATCCAGAGTAGGGACATAACAGTGTTTTTTAAAAAATCGTCTTGTTTTCTTTTGTGCATACCCAGTTACTGGCTTAGTATCTACGATCTGATAAATCTTAGGCACGTTTTTGGAGAGAGCATGGTGCACGAGTGCATTTACTTTTCTAAAATGAACTATGGAGCCAGAAAAGGATGTATGGAGTTTTCATTAGCATGCAGGCGACTATTGTGCACTTCTGCGGGGGAGTGCAGCAGGCACAGTACGTACTCAGGTCTCAGAGGTGAGCTGGTGGGCTAGAGAAGAAAGCTGGAAACTACTCGGAACAGCATGTAGGTTCTGGTGTGTCCCTAAGCAGTCCACGGTACACTGTTCAAAGCGTGAGACCAATAGCGCTTGGTATAGGCTTGACGTTAGCACCCAGGAAGGGCTGACTGGATGTGTGCTCAAGGCAACAGGAGTTAACAGGCAGTGAGAAATTTGGGCTCACCCCATGGTGTCATTAGCTGAAACTTATTTGGTTTGAAATAGGATTCCAACGATGATAAAGGCTCAGGGAGAGAGAGAGAGAGTTATAAAGCCAAGTCTGGAAGCAATGAGCACAATTTAAAAATAAAAAGACTGGTATCAGGGCAGGCAGAGTGGAAGCTGGTTATGGGAAGGGTGACTAGGAGCCTTTGGTTCCTACAGTAGGCCTGCTCCAGGAGTGAACTTGCTGGCCAGAGTAGCCACACGCTCAGGAGCTGCCCGGTGTGCAGCCTGCTGGGCGCGGAGGAGCCAGCACGGTCTCCCTGACTGAGCGTTCCCTGTGTGGTGCCTCTGTTGCTCACATTAGAATGCTCCTTCCTCCTCCAATTTCTGCAAACTTGAAGCTTCTCTTTTCTCATGAGCTGAATATAATGTGTTTCTTTTCCATTATGTAGGAAAATAATGATTTTGCAGGGCTCTGATATTTTTATTTTATTTCTGCCTGTTGACAGCAATAGCACTCTGGATAAAGTCTGACAGTATTTGTCATGGTCATTTCTATTCATGCTGTATTATTTAGATATTTGTAGTTCTACCCAGAACCTAGCTTTAGATTGTATCCTTCTCCATGTATACTTTGTACCAAAAAGACTTGGGTAGTGTAGGAATTCTAGAGAAAACATACAAAGTTGAGACACTCATTGTTTAATGGTCTGGAAAGCTTTAAATAAGATAATCTGATAGCTAGGACTGTCCTTCCTTTTAGAGTGTCTTTCTGGAACAACATCAGCCAATCTCTCTGTCTCTGTCTCTGTCTCTCTCTAACAAAACTACAGTTCAAGTGATCAAATGTAATATATTTTTGGCTTTCTTAGTGACAATTTGTAAAAATATTTTGTCATTGAGTGTGACCCCAAATTGAACCCATGAATACAGTTCATTCTTTAATGTTTTAAAGTTTTGGTTAGTAAGTGCCAATTTATGATACTCAGTCCTTTAAATTCGTTTAGCAATTCTATTGACTGTATTTACTGATTAGATGACTAAATACTCATTTCTAGGCAGTTTGAAGTTGGGCTATTTATTTATAGAAGTATGTTGAATTGAGAATATGCTCTTATATGGAGAAACTGTCTTCTGGTTACAAATGAACACGCAGGCGCAATTCCCCCAAGCAGCCCGTGGTGGGGTTGCAACTGTTCTTGCTAAATATTTGCATTTGTGGTCTTAACTGCTCTCTATGGAAATGATTATTTTAACTTTTCTTAAAGCAGCACTAAAATTAAATGTTTCACTGTTAAATCCTTGGTGTAACTTTTAAAATATTAAAATATAATAAAATACAGGAATAATTTAAAATTTCACAACTATATTAAGTAAAGTCAATGAACTTCTAATCAAATACTTTTTTTTTTAACTCAAAGTGAATCATGCCATTAAAGACCATTTAAAGTTATATGTGTTACACACATACTTTTCTAGATGTAGTGAGGCCATCTCTTTTGTACTACACGTTTCATATACTCTTTATTAATCTCTGTTTGGGTTTTATGATGTGTCACCTTGTGAAGGCGGAGAAACTTTTGTGGAATTATTTTTAAAACATCTAACATGTTCTATTGGTGCATGTTTCTTTGACTATTCGGTATGAAGTGAGACACAATTATTGTTCCGTATAGTTAAGTGGTTATCCTCACATCGGACCTATAGTATTTGGAGCTGCGCAAATCACAGTTCCATCTGTGCATTTCTGAGATGACCTTTTGCTCAAGAAGTCCCTCATCTCATCTCTAACTGCACACCATGGCATAGTGTCCAAGGTGAGACACTCCTCCACTCCGTGGTACACGGAGACGCACTAAGGCCCCGGGCCTGGGTGTAGGCAGCGGGGCGGAGGCTGAAGCACACTGTGGACGGAATGCCGTCACGTCACCTCATGTGCAGTCCCCACTGGAAGCCACTCCCACTGAAGCTGGTCTCCCGGATGACATCCCTGCTGGCCTCCCTGGCCTGCTTGAACTTCTCCAGAGGAGCTCACGGCATTGACATCTAGCTCTCTTTCCCTCTGCATCTATCTCCTGTGCCGGTCTGCCACCCAGGCTTTGTGGCAGGCTGATAGTTCGATCCGTGGGTCTCAGCCCAACACGATCACCCATTCTGTAGGTGGCACCCGGTTAAATGATCTCTGTCCACCTGGCAGGTGGGACACGGGACTTCTCACACTCTGTGTGACCATGAAGAAGTCAGTCTCAGGATACACTCTCATTCTGAGTTATTAGTTTGTACCACGGTGGGCTTGCCTTGGGCTAGCACGGTGCCAGCTCATCGTTTGCTTCTTGCTTTTGCAGCCAGGACTTCTGGGATCACTTCCTCCCCAGGGTCCTATCTTTGATTAGGGTGGTTGCTTGGCAGCTGCCTCTGCCTCTTTTATTCTATATTGACCAGCTAGTAACACAGTGCATATTATTTTATCTATTGGGACCAGTACAACTGAAGCAGAGGATTGAGACTGATTTCTCCAAAGCTTAAGATGTTAATTTAGAACCTAACAAATTACAGCATAGATACAACTGATCCCCTGCTATTTTGCTGTTTAAATTTTATTTCTAATCTCTATTTCATTAGTACATGTCAGCAGGGCCACATTATTATAACTTCATTCATCATGAGGACAGCGTGTCACACATACATAACACACTTTGAGCCCATAGAGTTAAGTGAAATAAATCAGAGACATGAGCTTCAATATCGCATGGTCACTCTTCATTGGGGACCCACAGTATCAAATAATTAAAGATTAAAATATGAAAAAGTAGATAACAGAAAATGGGGAGATAGGACTTTTACATATGAGGAGGGGACTAAGAGAAGGGGTGGACAGGGAAGGAGAGGGGGAAGGTTGTGTGGAGAGATTCCCTCACAGTTTGATTCAGTGCTGTTTTTCCTGAGACGCTATGAAATCTGGAGTCACAGGTTGGTGTTTCACGCTAAATTTCACCTTTGACTTATCAGTCTTTGGATCTGCAACAAGACGTGAAGCTCTCCTCCAAGGCAGCGTGCATGTGGGATTCTTTGAGAGTTTCCCACCTTTTATAGTTGCTGCGTTCAACCTACCAAGAAACAGCGCCAAACTCTCCCTTATCTTGTCTTCCCAAGTATCCAAATTGCCTTTTGCAGAACTAATAACTCTAATTTTATATTTAGATCCCATTAATAAATAATATGTAGCTGATTTCTATTGAGGCTGTTGGACCGAAAGTGTCATATACGTTAGTTTGGAGGGTGGATGTAATCATTGATTTGCTTTACAACTTGAGAATATTGGTGACTGCAAGAATTAGCTAAGAGGTACTCAGTAAAGAAAATATTGTGTGTGGTAATGACCACTGGGTTGTGCTTTTGAGTCAGAGTTCAGATACATTGAAAAAGATGGAGATTTGAATTTCAACTAGATCTCTGACTATGGCTTTATACTTAGACGCCGTGTATTTGGGAACAAAAAAGGTGTCAATTTATTTTAAGCAGTTAACATCTAAAATTAATAGTAGGGCCTGGCGGGATGGCTCAGTGGTCTAAAGCGCCTGCTTGGGGAAGCTTGGGCGGCTTCAGGGACCACGGTTTGATCCCCGGCACCACATGCTGTGCCAGCCCTGCCATCGGGGTGGGCTGAGCCGGCCATAAAAATGAATGAATAAACAAAGGTTCTGAAACAAGGAAAAAAATAAAATTAAATTAATAATAACTACATTTTTATTATCATTCTATGTAGAGTTGCAACACACATACAGATGATTAAGTAACATCTTTGTGTTCAACGTAAGTAATACTTATAAAGGGAAATCCAGGTAATCAATGCCACGGGCAAGAAACACAACCTTGCCAGAGTTCCATGGGCCCGTTTCCAACCTGGACTGTTAGGATTATTTATTTATTTATTTTTTTCTTGTTTCAGAACCTTTGTTTGTTTATTCACTCATTCTTATGGCAGGCTCAGCCGTCCCAAGGGCAGGGCTGGCTCAGCATGTGGTGCCGGGGATCGAACCGTGGTCCCTACAGCCGCCCAAGCTTTCCCAAGCAGGCGCTTTAGACCACTGAGCCATCCCGCTGGGCCCCAGGATTATTTCTTTATTTTTCTTTTTATTACCATTAACATAAATATCTTTAAACAACCTACTGTTTGAACTTACTATAAATGGATCATGACATTTATTTGCACTTCTTTATTTTTTTGGCATAATAACTTTGACAATCATCAGTTTGATGTGCACTCTCATTATATTCATTTTCATTTGTGTACAGTGTCCCACTGTATGAAGATATCATAATTAGCCTATCCATTCCATTATTGATACTTACATTATTTTAAGAGTCGGACTGTTACAGTCAATGTTTCTATAAATGTCTCTTTAGGTTTTTAATTTTAATTTTTTCAGTACTAAGTGGTGAACCCAAGGCCTTTGCACTGAGCTACTTCCCTCCTCCTTTTAATACTTTTATTTTGAGACAGGATCCTGCTGAATTTCTCAGGCTGGCCTCAGCCTTGCAGTCCTCCTGCCTGAGCTCTCAGGAGTGCTGCGATTGAGGGCTGTGCCACCGCTCCTGATGGAAATGTTTGTATGTGTGCAAGGTTTTTGGAGTGTGAAAATGGTGTATTGCAATGGCAAACATTAGTCCGTGATTATTTAGATTTAAATTAGTTGAAATAGAATACAATTAGAAATTTAGGTACTAGCCACATTTCAAATACTTACCAGGCACATGTGACTGTTCATTGCAGTCTTAGGCAGTACCAGCCATGGGACATCATTCTGGAAAGTTCCCATGGACAGTCTTGCTCTAGGGTGCCTGCCTAGCAGAGCACCCCTGGGACCTGTGATAGACACCTTAACTTTACCAAGCAATGCCAGCTTTTCCAAAGTGGTGGCTCAGTTTCCTTTCAGCTCAGTGGAAGCTGAGATGCTCCACTCCTCTAACTCCTCACCGACTTTC
This sequence comes from Myocastor coypus, assembly GCA_004027025.1. Taxonomy (NCBI): domain Eukaryota; kingdom Metazoa; phylum Chordata; class Mammalia; order Rodentia; family Myocastoridae; genus Myocastor; species Myocastor coypus. The sequence goes on from PVJA010014190.1 coordinate 44,114, forward strand.
ACACCACTCGCCTCAGACACTGCACTCATTTGCCAGGGCTGCTGTCATGAGATTTCCCAGATTGAGGGGTTTAGGAATGAAAATGTGGTGCCTCATAGCTCTGAAATCTAGAAGTGTGAGACCAGGATGGGCGCAGTTTGGTGCCTGATCCTGGGCTGAGGGAAGGGCCTGTTCCGTATTGCCCTCTGCTCGCACCACTGGTCTTCATGCTGCATCCTCTCAGTACCCATCACTGGGTCTCCTTCCCTTCCTGCCCCCATCCCTCCTCCTCACCCTCTGTCCCTCCTTTGCTGACCCTTTCTTTCCCCAGCCACTCCTCTCCTGATTTGGAAGAACACATGTCCTGGTGCGTTAAAGCCCACTTGTGGGCCTCGCGTTAATCCTATTACGTCTTCCACAGGCACCATTTCCTCAGCTGAAGCCATGTCCTATGGTCCTAGGGATTAGGAATTCAACACAAAAAAACTGCAGGGTGGGGAACACAGCTTAAACCCAAGATAGATATATTTTTTTCCTACAGGCATCATAGTAAAACTTTATTTTATTTTTTTTTTCTATAAAAGAACAAAAAATAGGGGCCTGGCGGGATGGCTCAGTGGTCTAAAGCGCCTGCTTGGGAAAGCTTGGGCAGCTTCAGGGACCGCGGTTCAATTGCCGGCACCACATGCCGAGCCAGCCCTGCCCTCGGGGCGGGCTGAGCCGGCCATAAAAATGAATGAATAAACAAATAAAGGTTCTGAAACAAGAAAAATAAAATAAAATAAAATAAATTCTTAAAAAAATAAATAAAAGAACAAAAAATAGTAAAATATTTAGAAACGCTACAGAATTTCACTAAACCTAATGATAGCAATTCAACAATGGTCATTATATTGCATATTGTTGTCTTCAGATTAGTTGTTCAGATTACCAGATAGTAGTGTAATATATATTTTAGATGTCTTGCTATTTGCAAATTGAGTTGAAGAATAGTTATATTACATGATAGTTTTATTTCTCTTGATTACTAAAGAGATCAAAGACTTTTCATATATTTATTGTCCACTTGGTAATCTTTTACTAAAAGAGAGTGGTCCAATTTTTTTTTTTATTGTTTTTTCTGTTACACTATTGGATCATTCCATATTGCTTCAGAAGCTCTTTTTTTATGTTCAAAATACTAGTTTATAGTACATGTTGCAGTCATATTTTCATACTTCATAGTTTTTCATATTTTTATACTTCGTAGTTTTCTTGTTACATATTTGTAAGTATAAGTGTATAAGTTTAATATACCTCACTTAATAAACATTTCCTCTGTAAACTTCAAAAGCCTTGTGGTTTTATTTGTCTCACAGCAGTCATATTTAAGCTGGGATCACTTTCTAATTAATTTCAGGTAGATTTAGAATTTTATTCTTTTTTGAGTAAAGAAAACCAATTTTCTCAGCAACATATTCAAAATTTTGTTCTTTCTCTTGAAGCCTACAATATCATTCCTGCCGTATATAAATTATCTATGAGCCAGTTTATGTCTTAGTTACTTTTCTCTCATTGCTGGGACAAATACCCGACACTCAAAATGAAGGAAGAAAGGTTTATTAGCTCACAGTTTGTGGAGGTTTCAGTCCATATTTGGCTGGCCCAAGGCTGAGTGGAGCATCCAGTTCATGGCGGCGGAACAGCAACAAAATGGTGGCAGAGGCAGTCAACCAAACATGGCAGTAGAGAGTAATAGCGCTAGTCTGTCTCTGTCTCTCTTTATATTCCTATCAGGCTCTCTGCCTTAGGATATCTGCCCTAGACCACACCCGTAGTCCCAGCCCTACTCAGACCAATAATCCCATCAGTACTAAAACACATAATCCCAGTGACTCATGAGTCAAGTCTCAATCTATAGAAGTCCCCGCCCAATGACTACATGAGGCTTTGGGGGGACAACTAGACATAAACCATAACATTTTATATTACTTTATTCTATTATACTGGTCTGCTTTTTCTTATTCTTATATCCAGGTTGTATTTTCTTTATCACCAAAGCCCTATAATAAATCTTACTTGATAGAACAATTTTCCTGAGCTTCATCCTTCACATTTACTCCCTCCCTCCCTCCCTCCTTCCTTCTTTTCTTTCTTCCTTCTTTCTTCTAGTTTTGGGTGGAAAAAGAATTCTGCTTTTAGATCCTCAATCCTAGCTTAATTTCATGAAGGATTTTCCCTAAAGCTGCACCTTACTCTTGTGAAAACCACTGTGCCTCAGATGCTGTTATAAGTGCTTCATACACATCATGCCCTAGCAGGCCACCTCAGCCCCGGGCATCACTGTCACTCTCTTCTTGGGGACAATGAAGCTAAGGTGCCTCAGCAGCATCCCCGGATTGCCAGGTACTGAAGGCAGAGCTGGGACTTCGCTTCAGCTTTCCATCTCTGTTTCATTCACATTCATTGTGTTCACATACTTAGTCGTCAGCAAGTTCCTCCGTGTTCCCGTGAAGTCCCTACATCTGCTACTTTTGTGTCCTTGTCACTGGAGTCTGGGTACAAGGCTTCTAGAACGCGACGCTGCATCCATTGCTTTCCTGTTCCCTGTGAACACTCGCTTTTCTGTGTCACTGCGCTCAAAAGAGGACGGCTGCACAGGGAACGAGGACCAGGGAGGCACGGCTGTGGGAACGCGCTGCGGAGACAGAGGCCTGATCAGATTGGTGCCTGCGGGGGATAGCAGGGAGGAAAAATAAAGTCCCTCTCTGTGGAAAAAAGGAAGGGAGAAATGTCACAGCTTAAGGAAGAAACACTGGCAAAAGCCGCCATTGTTTGCTTGAAAATGGTTTTCAGTACTGAGGAAAAACATCTAACGTGTTAGCTAAACGTAGGAAATGTGCAAAGACCAGAGCTGTAAGAGTGCCTTTCATAGCTGCTTTGTTTTTTTGTCAAAATTCTCTGGTTAACAGCGTGTTGGGTTGGGAGTCAAGACACGCAGGATGCTAGTATCTTGAAGAAGAATTAGTTTTATGGTTGTAGAGCAAAAGCTAACATGGCTTGCGATTTTGAGAATTTTGCTTATCCAATATAGTGGCTGTGAAGAGTAAAACAGAAGAAGTTCTCATTCAGAACTGTAACTCTTATGGGAGTCTCCTTGCTACAGCGCGGGGGGATCTTCCTAGATAAATCCCTGCGATGCCATTTCGCAGGGCAAAATATCTCTGGATAGTAGACTCTTAGTGTTCCTCTACATTTCTGGAAAAGTTCGAAAAGAGTCTACAAAGTTGGAGACCACTGCGCAAGAATGTGTATTCATTTATCTCAGAGTAAGACTGTGGTGTCCCAGGGCGCATGCAAGCGTGACTTTGTAGGAAACTGCCGAAGTGACTTTCAAGGTGGCTGTAGCACTGTGTTCCCAGGTGCTCTGCACTCTCCTACGTCCGGTACAGCAAATATTCTTAGCTAGTTATTTGATGACTAATTGTTCTAAGCATCTTTTCATGAGATTATGGGATATTTCCACATTAAAAAAAAATTTGCCTATATTTTGTGCTATTCATATTACCAAGAAATAGGCCATTCTTAGTATATTTAGGGAAGCATTTCTTGTTACCTATGTGTGTTATAAATATTTTCTGTCTATAACTTATTTTTGTGTAAGAAAGAGCAGAAATCTAATTTAAATGAAATATAGTTTGTCAATATGTTTAAAAATTCATGCTCTTCATATTTTATCTTAAGTAATCTGTATAAATTAAGTTCAAAATATTTTTCTCATATTTTCTTCCAAGGTTTTATTTCTTAAGTTGAATTCTAAAGTCCTCAGGCAACTGTATTTCTTTCTTTCTTTCTTTCTTTCTTTCTTTCTTTCTTTCTTT
>PVJA010014191.1:0-47978 GCA_004027025.1 Myocastor coypus
CCGTAAGCCATTTCCAAAAGCTCATAATCCACATTGTCAGGTATAGTCACAGCAACGACCCCACTTCCTGGTACCAAGTTCTGTCTTAGTTACTTTTTGCTCGTTGCTGGGACAAATACCCGACACTCAAAATGAAGGAAGGAAAGGTTTATTTAGCTCACAGTTCGTAGAGGTTTCAGTCCATATTCGGCTGGCCCAAAGCTGAGTGGAGCAGGGTTGAGAGCATCCAGTTCATGGTGGCAGAACAGCAACAAAATGGTGGCAGAGGCAGCCAACCAACACGGCAGCAGAGCAGCAGCAACAGCTAGAGCTCCAGTCTGTCTCTCTGTCTCTCCTTATATCACATTCAGGCTCTCCGCCTTAGCTCCCACCCTAGGGTACACCCATAATCCCAGAAGTACTTCCACCCATAATCCCATCAGTACTAAAACCTATAATCCCAGGGAGCATGGATCAAGTTTCAAACTCTAGAAGTCCCCGCCCAATGACTCCATGAGGCTTTGGGGGGACAACTAGACATAAACCATAACAGTAATAATAATTATTGCTTATTGCTTCATGTACGTTGAGCTTGAGGTGGTGATAGTTATCTTCTAAAAACATATTTGCACTTTCCTCAAATTCATTTGGAAACAGAAGAGACCCCGAATATCAAAAGCAATCCTAGGAAAGGAAAGGCAGGAGATACCGCAACCCCTGATCTGAAATTATGCTATAAAATTACTGTGTCAAAACCAGTGTGGTACTGGCATATATACTTGAGAATCAATGGAACAGATCAGAAGACACAGACACAAGTATAAACACACCCGGCCACCTTATCTTGGATAAGGTGGGGCAAACATGTTCACTGGAAGAAAGATGGCCTCTTTCATAAGAGAGTGCTGGAAAAACTGGCTTTCTATAAGCCAAAAGCTAAAATTAGTCCCATGCCTATAACCATGCAGTACTCTACATTCAAAATGGAGCAAAGATTTAAGCATTGAAACAGAAACACTATCTTCTGGAGGAAAATGTAGGTAAAAATCTTAAAAGACATAGAGGTGGATAGAGAGCGCATGAACAAAAAACGAAGTGCATGGGAAATACTTCAAAGAATCGACAATTGGGATCTCAACTTTTGAAAAGTTTTTGTACTTTGAAGGAAATCTCCAACAGAGGAAAAAGAAAGCCAACAAACTGGGAAGCAATTACTGCTGACTATCCTTACAACAAAGGCCTTCTACCTAAAACATATAAAAAATTAAAATAATCAGGCCCTCCAAATTCAAAGACCTAATCCAAAAACTGGCATCTGAGATGAATATATACTTCTCAGAGGAAGAAATACAAATGGCAAGTAAATATAAGGAAATATATTCAGCATCATTGTTTTTTTGAGAAATGCAAATTTAAAAAAAAAAGACAAATGCTTAGATTCCATGTCACCTGAGAAAGAATGGCTAACATCCAGAAGCCAGCAAATAATAAAAGCTGGAAAGGTTGTGGGGAAAAAGGATCCCTTTTTCACTGTTGGTGGGAGTGCAGACCGGCACAACCACAGAGGAAATCAGTGTGGAGATTCCTTAAAAAGCTAGGATTGGAGGTCTCATTCAGCTCAGTTTTTCCCCTCCCAGGTATTTTTCAAAAACTGGAAACACCAAACCATAGTGATACCATGTGCAGGCATGTTTATAGCAGCTCAGTTTGTCATAGCTAAATCTTGGAAAAAGCCAGATGTTCGTCAACTGATGAATGGATAAAGAAGATGTGGCATTTTTACACAAAGGAGTAATATTCAGTTATAATACAGGATAAATTTGAGGCTTTTTTGGTGAAGGAATGTACGCAGAGATCATACTCAAATGAAATAAATCATACCTGCATGTGCAAATATCATCTTATCTTCCTAGGGTAAGAATCTGAAGGGTACAGTAGGTACTGGGGAAGGGGCATGAACCCATTCAAAAGAAAGGAATTACTGAGTTGAGAAGGACAGGAGCGGTAGTGAGAGAGAGGGATCTATCTATGTATGCAAACAGGGTGGTTTGGACAACTGTGCTATGGTTTTATGCTGGTCTGTTGAAAGAAGTAGTTAATGAGTAATTTGTTTTGTGTCCTTTTTTCAATTCTTTGATCTTTTGCTCTTCTTGATTTCTTATTTTTTAATTTTTATTTACTTGGTACAGGTTCTCCCTACACATCTAGGACTCATAGTGATCCTTCTGTGTCAGCCTCCCTAGCACTGGGATTACAGGCATGTGCCACCACTCCTGGACTTGGTAGCTAGTGCTGTGTACCCAGGGCTCTGGCATGGCACACTGTACCAGGAATCAAAACCAGGTGCTTGGGCTTTGCCTGGCAGATGCTGAGCCCACTGAGCTATCTCCCCAGCCCTCTGCTTAATTTCTTACATATTTATTTTTCTTTCTTTCTTCTTCTAATTTTACATGTATATATCTGGCCATATGTACAACCAGCTGAAAGAAAACTATCTGTGAAATTTATGCTATTTTGTTAAGTGAAATTCTATGCCACTTGTAATTTTTCAGCTTTAATAGTTTTAATACTATTTTTTTTTCACTTCAGTGGATCCGTTGCTCCATATTACTTTTACCAGCCAAAGCCTCCTGCCACAAAGAACGACAGTCAAGGCACAAAGGTTAGAAGAGGAGAGGACACACTCCTGTTGAGGTGGTGGGAGGAACCAAAATGCCTGCAGTTTGCTGCAGTTTCTTGTCTGTCTTCTGTGAAGCTTACTCAAGCAGCAGACAATCTAGGCAGGTTGTTTTAGTCTGGTTTGCATGCATTGCTTTACCTTAACGACATATGTACCTTACAGGTTTGTTTTGGCCTAACATTAAAATGACGTACATTCTCTGATGGCAAAGGGTGAAGCATGGCAACACGCATGTGAAAAGTATTATGAACATTGGTTCCGGGTCAGATGCACAGGCAAAAGCAGTTGGTCTGTCTGGCCCTTCCCAGCATGCATCACCCTCTTCTACCCTGCCCTCAGGGTGAGAAAGACTCCATTACCTTACTTTCCCTTTGCACTGGACGCCTGAGCCAGGTGACAAAGCTGACAAGTTGGGAGCAGCAAATGGGTAACAATTATTAAGGCCAGAGCTTCAGGCAGATAGCCTTTTTCCTCTAATACTTGATTCTTCTCCAAGCTCCCATGGGAGAATGGTGGAGAGGTTTGGGTGTCTTTCAGGGCCTCTCTCACCTTGTCTCTTAGGGGAGCAAGGTGAACAACCCCGTGGACACGGCTGTGAGGCAGCAGATGCTGAGTCAGCTCTGCTGAAGGTTGCTTCTTTCTCCTGCCCTCCCCTTCTCCCCACATGGCCTCTGGCCAATGCTACTCCTTACAGCAGCCTTACCGTGGGAACAGAAGACTGAAGAAACCTCCTTCCCTTCACCGATTGGTAGGAATCTGCTCCTTTAGCTCTCTGCCCGATCTTTCTTCTGACCTCCATATTGCAGACTCTGCCCCCAGGGAAACTCAACTTGTAGATCAAGGATGACAGCCGTCATTCGTTAACATCCATCTTGAGGTACAAAGACCCTTGTAGTTTTCCTCAAAAAAACAAATCGTTCTGGGTCAAGGAGGCCCCTAGAGGTTTGTTTTCTCCTCTTGCTTCGGCAAAACGAGACCCTCCCAAAGACTGTTTCTGGACAAGCCCTGCTTCCTTCCCAACCTGTCCCTGTGCAACCAGAAAACCTGACGGATATCAGGGAGCTTATCCCCCGAGGACCAGCTCCCCACCCTGATAGCAAGGAGGGAGACACAGGCGCGCTCTGTCATGCACCCAGTCCTACATACTTCTCCATGGAAACCACCCTGGAGACCAGAGCATTTCTCCAGGATGCCTCAGGACTGAAGCCAGGTGACATTGAGACATTCCAATACTATTTTGTATTTTCTCACATGAACATGTTTCCCAATTTTTCATTTATTATTTCATGTTTACTTACTTACAATATCTACAATTTTTTGGCAGGTGAGTAAGCCAAAGACAGGTCTGACAGTTTGTGGGAGAAAGATAATTAGAATATGCACAGGTAAGTTGAAAGATACATAGCATTGCTTCTTCCTGTGACTGACAGGAAAACTACATACATTTTTGTGTACTTTAATATGTAAATGACTGTCAAATTGTTCATGAAGATGAAAAACAACTGAAAATCATTAACCTCTTTAGAAAAGCATATGAAAATACCTACTGGAACTAACCCTACTCTTATTCTATGATATAGAAACCCCACTCACAGGTATTTATATCAGAGAAGTATTTCTATTTATCAAAGATGTGTCTTAATATTGTGTTAGCAACATTAGTCATTGTGTTAGCAATAGCTCAAAATGCAGTGAAACATTATCTTAAAAGAAACACATCTGGCTGAACAAGATACATATGGGGCAACTCCATTTTTAAAACACTCAGGGTCCGGCAAAGCTAATCTATGATACAAGTAAAAGTAGGGACCACTTCTTTGGGAGGCAGTGACCGACATGAGATGATGTGAAGAAAACACTCTAGAATTATGGCAGTCCCATGCATCTGCTTCTGTATGTGCGAGTGTCTATATAATATTGAAAAAATTTTCTGAAAAGTAATACTTCAGGCATCTGCCTTTGCTTTAAATGCTTTTGCATTGTTTTTCTTTTAATCTTTATGAAATCATAAAGAAATAAGAAGGAAAGAAAGAAAGAAAGAAAGAAAGAAAGAAAGAAAGAAAGAAAGAAAGAAAGAAAGAAAGAACAGCATTAGATATAATATAAACTTCACCAAACCAAGTAATAGGAATTCAACAATGGCTGCTATATTGCATGATGTTAACTTTCAATTAGTTGCTTGGATCATCAGATATGAACTTGAAAAATTGCTTAAAAACAAAACAAAGCAAGCATAACAAAAAGTTATAAGAAATCAAAAATAAAAATATAAGAATAAAAAAAATTAGGCATGAACTGCTCCTTTCAAAAGACCACAGAGATCAGCAGTACAACTAAACAAATTATCCCGCATATATACATAAACATATCTTTTTCTTTTCTTTCTTTTGTCCTTTTTCTCCTCCCAGTTTTTATTTCCTATTGAGCAAATTCTTTCCATTTTACACTGTTTTCTCTCCTTTCAGAGTTTATTCTTCAACTCATAATTTTAATGACTAAAAATATGAAAGAGAAACTTAAAAAATTTCTATTGCTGAAGATGATTTAGTGTTATCCCAAAGCTGCACGTTAAGGTTTCTTTTCTTTGAAGGAACATAAAAGTTTATTGCAAGCTTTTTAGAGTATCAGTACAATTGTCCTGTCCTTAAATATTGATTTTATTATTCTGGGATGGGATCCATGCATGAATATTATCTAACATCCTCCAAGTGTTATGATATTTACTGAAAGTTATGACCCACTAAGCATCAGTCACCAGTTTCTTGTTACTACATATGAAAGTTACTTGCCATGCTTTGAAAAACCCATGGCCAAATCTTGGAAGAAATACACAGACATCTAGAGGTCCTCAGGTAAATCTAATCTACATCTAAAACTGGGAATATCTCTGTTAATCTCTGACAATCTTCAGAAAAATTTCCCTAAATTTTCGTGTAAGCTAATAATGCAGATTATCTTCTTTGCATCTATACTGACCTAGCAGTTATATGAAGCACAAGATGTCTGGTTAAATATCAATTTTAGGCATCAATTTTTAATAAAAGTATGTCCCATAAAATATTAGAGACTAACTTACACTCTTAGTAAAATACCCTCTTATTTGAATATCCCTAAATAAAATGAAATCAGAAGAGCCTCTAATATTTTAATATTTTTATTTAGAATATCTGATAACTCTACAGATAAAACACAATGGTTTCATAAAAATTATTGGAAAGCCATTTAGGTTTTCTCTGCAAAGAAGAACTAAGGCTATAGAATAGGTTAAGATAAAGCAAAGAAAAACTACTGGATGCCACTATGCCCTCTGTAAAGTCTTTGTTCATTTTACACCCCAGTAGTCTTAAATTTTATAATTGATGCAGTTGCTATGCTAAAATAAATAACATCTAACCTCTGTTCGAATCATTTCTACTCAGTTCTTCCTTTTTCAACCATTACCCAATTTCTTGGGTATGTCATACAAGTTTCTAAAGACAATAAATAGATGGCCTACTGTGTGTGTGTGTGTGTGTGTGTGTGTGTGTGTGTGTGTGTTTAACTCTTTGAGTGTTGAACTATTGAATGATGAGATTAGGGTGTGGCAGACTGGAAGGAAGTGGGAGTGACCTGCCATTCACAAAGTTCTAGTGGAGATGTGTTTTGGGGTGGGTCTGAGTGTCCCAGAGACGAAATAAAGAACCTAAGCCATCCCTTTCACATGAGTGTGCAGGTTCCCTGGCTGACATCATGGAAAAAGAAGTTTGAGGATGTATTGGTAAAAGAGAGGTGAGACTTTATTAGAGAGAAGCACAGATGGACTTGAGCTAGGAGCAGAGCGCAGGCACTCGGGGAAATGCGGCGCGATACAGTTGGGAGCTGGGCATCTTCTATGTGTTTAGGGTGATGGAAATCTGTGGAATTTGGTAATCTATAATCTTAATTTTAATCTTAGTCACAATCTTGTTCTTGCATAGTTTTATTTTATTTTATTTTTTAAAATAAATTTAGGGGCCAGGGAGATAGCTCCGTGGCACAAGTGCCTGCCTGGCAAGTGGAAGGTCATGAGTTCGAACCCTGGTCTGGCCAAAACAAAGAGATTTAATTTTTCAAAAATATATTCGGTATAGGGTTTCACTGCACAGCATTTGTAATGATCCTCTTGTTTTCAGCCTCCCAGTGCTGGGATTACAGGCGTGCATCACTACGCCCAGGGAGTGGGGGTGCTGGCACAGCATGCCCAAGATCACACCCAGTCCCTGCATCTATTTAAGCAAGTGCTTTAGCCCACTGAGCTATCTGACTGACCCTCTTATCTTGAGAGGATGGTTCATTCTTAGTGAGCTATTCCTATGAGAAATGCCACAAAGACAGTTCCTTTATGAGTAAATGAGAACATTTCTTTTACCATGTGCAAATGAAAGCAATTGACAGACCTATTTGCAGCTGAAAGGGAGTTGTCCAGGTTTGCTGTTTCAGAGAAGAATAAAAGCAAATAAGGCTTGTGCTCTTTTCTTAAAAAAATTACTCATTTGTTACAGGGTTTCACTACCCATTTCAGTCAGCAATTCTCCTGTCTCAGCCTCCTAAGTCCTGGGGTTACAGATGTGTGCCACCCAAACCAGGTTTCGGGCCAGCTTGTCATGTGATGCTGGAGGGTGAACTTGGGTCCTCACGCTTACCACGCAGGCGCTTAGACTGCTGAGCTATCTCCCCAGCCCAAGCCTTATTTTCTGAAGCTGCAATTTTTCTTTAAAATGCAATTTTTGAAATTTTCATTTCTTTGTCTCCTTTCAAGCTAACTTTACTCCTTCAATTCATTTTCCAAAGCCCTGCCCTTGGAACCAACCAGAATATTATCTCCAGTTCTTCTGGGGAACTCAAGCAAGTTATCTGTAGAATTGCTTAGGACTGACATCATCCTGAGGAGTAAGAGACAGGAAAGATGATCCTCATTGAATTCTTGGCCACCGTTCTCTCAGCTACTGTCTTCCCTCTTTTACGGTGGTCTGCTCTCATTCTGTAGGATGTGCTTCTTTTACTACTTTTAGTTGGCCCAAATTCACTCTGCAGAGTACACCTCTCTTTTCATACTTCTACTAGATGTAAAACTATCATTTCTTCTTTTCTTCACCAATTCTTTATTCAGGTTAGAAAGACGTGAAAACCACCTCTATTCAGCACACTAATACCCAGTAATACTATCAGGACCTTTCTCCCATGTATTTTCCTGCTAGTATTCACATGGAAACATAAGCTTCGGAGTATAGCTGTCACTATTTTGTTATGACTTCAGGTAAATTTACCTCCTGGTTGCTATTTTTAGTGTCAGTTTCAAATATAACCACACCTTTTCCTTTTAAATGATCTATGAAAGAGACTGTTGTATTGAAGAGAAAGGACTATTATCACCGCCAAGTTGTAAGCTCTATTTTCTGGAATTTTCCATTAAATTCACAAGTTGAGATTACAGATAACAAATATTTGATAAGCAAGCAGCAAATGCTTACACTGTTACTGTGGTGATATTCAGTTGGGAGTGGGAAGTGTGGCTGCAAGCATATTGGATGTTTGCAAGAGTCACTGTGACATATTAGGAAGAGTACATTACACATTGTGGAGCTTAGATACTGGCTTAAATCTAGTCCTTCCTAGGTGACTTTAGGCCAGATGTGAAGCTCTACACTCTTCCACGTCTACGTTTGTAAAGTTACATCCTTTCAGGCCTGAATTGTTTTGATAATGGTGCTGCTGTGACAATTTGAATAAATTAAAGAATGTCAACAGGATTACATTTTGCAATCCTCAGCATTTTCACTAGATAAAAGAAGCACAGGACCTTGAACAACTGGGCTTGTGTTTCTCTATCCAAGATAACTTAACCAGGCTCTTGTAGAGTCCCTGGGGAGCCATCAAAGCAAACTGACCCAGAAATACACTCCAGGGATAAAAGAAATGCCTCATTAGCAGACCAACTGTAAGTAATGTTTTGTTTTGTTTAAAGGAAAAAGCAAAGGTGCACAGTGCCAGGCCACAAGATGAGATTCCTTCAAGGCTCCTGGCATCCTAACTTAGGATCATGGATTTGTTGAATAATCATGTTCCTCTCTGTTGGTTAAATGAAAGCATTAAGTAATCTGAAGCTAAAGTTGAGGCACAGACAAACTTATGGAAAGGTCCTCAGAGTCTGAGTGGTAAAGTCTGAGACATGGAGAAAATATGTGTATAGTTACTATGTTCCCACATGTCTGGTTTAACTAGTTTCATGTTCTCTTTATGAACTAGAACCTATTTCTGTTTTTAGAGTCAAAGAATTCAGCAGTACTTTGGGATTTCCTAAGTTTAAATATGTCACCATTTGGACAAGTTTCAATCACAAAAGTACGATTACGGTTTTCATAAAGAATGTTTTTAAGTGTAAAGCAGCAAATTTAAACATCCAAAAAGCAACATGAGTAAGCATGTTACTGTAGACTGCTAAGTTAGAAAGAAAGTAATTGGTAGTCAGACAGGGCTGGGTGGGCCCTCAAGAGAAAAGCTGTGGCTGGAGACACATCTGAAGAAGGGCAGGCCTCAAGATGAGCATACCAAGTCTAAGCTTGCATGCTTCTCTAAGGCACAAACAGCAACTTGAGATAATACTATCACAAGAACCATCTGCTTTAGTTAAGTCTAGATAGGTCTCAGACATCCAGGGGTGTGACCAGAATACTTGGGCCCAACCCTCCCTGAAATATTTTAGATTTTTCCCCATTAAAGTTTGTAGATAAGCTAAAATTAATGATGTTTGTCATATAACTTACCTACATACCTTGCTCTCTTATTGGACATATACTATATATATAGTATGTATATTTGTCTTAGTTTTCACTGGTTGCTGGGACAAATGCCCGATACTCAAAATGAAGGAAGGAAAGGTTTACACAGCTCATACTTACTGGAGGTTTCAGTCCATACACAGATGGCTCCAAGGCAGAGAGGCACATGGCAGAGAGCAGCAGTTCATGGTGGCAGAACAGCAACAATGGTGACAGAGGCAACGGAACAACCAAGGGAGCAGAGACCAACAGTGCTAGTCTGTGTCTCTGTCTCTCTTTAAATGACATCAGGCTCTCTGCCTTAGCCTATCCACCTCAGGCCACACCTATAATTCCCAGCATTACTCATACCGATAATCTCCTCAGTACTAAAAAGACATAATCCCAGTAGCTCTTGAGTCATCTCAATCTATAAATCTACAGAAGTCCCCACCCCATGATTGCGAGACTTTGGGGGGACAACTAGACATTAACCATAACAATATTGGATATATATATATATATATATATATATATATATATATATATATGCTATTGGATCAATAATGACTAAGTGACTATACTAGCAATCTTATTGGTTGATTATAGTTTGACCCACCTTGTACCCATGTTGTGATTTTCCTCTTAAAATCATTCTAGAAGACATGTGTGCAGCAACCTTTTCTGCATTACCTCCTGTACCTCTCAGAACTTTGTTTCTATAAACATTTCCTACTTTTAACTAGTGCTGCCCTGTGGAATTCATTCTTTAGTGTCAGGGGGACATGAACTTAGTACATCTGACATCAGTGCATTGGGAGTTATTTTCATCTTACCACAGTGAGATACTAGAAGGAGATAAGAGTTTGCTTTTGTTTCAGGGAACCCCTGAGTATTTTGATGGGATTCTGGATTGTCACTCATTTAAGTAATCAAAAATTGTGCTCCTCTGTAGTTTCTCTGCTTTTTTTTTTTGCCAAAATAATAGGTTCAAGTTGAGTCCATGTAAGGATTTTGATGGATTCATATTTGGGTGTCTTTGATAGGATTTTTTTTTTTTATAGTTAGGACTTTGCATTACTTTTTAAAGCTGGTTTTCCACTTATACGTGATCTCTTATCACTAGAGCTCTCCGGGATGGATGTTTTAAGTTCTCACTGGTTTCCAGGTATCTCTTAGGTGTGCTGGAGGCTGTGGGAAGAGCTCTGGCCATTCACCTCTGTTGGGGATGGGAGCTATCAGTATCCACAGATGTTAGTGCTCTTCCCTTCCCAATCCTGATTTTTTTTTTCTTTTGTCCTTTTCAGCAGAAAGCTCTTGAATCCTAAGAAAATGAGTCTTATCTATAAGAACACTGAACATAGACATTACATAACCCTATCCCTGGGTCAGAAGGGAATTGCAGTTCATGCTCACCTAGAGAGGCTTACACAGTTTGGGGTTTACCTAGTGTCTGATCAGGGGTTCCTTTCATGCGCAGTAGGAATGGCAAGAGAAAACTCCTGTACTGAGGCACTGTAGAGGTACCTGAACACTGGGTGACACTAGGGGAGCTATCCCCAAAGGCACACATTTTGTAAGCCCTAAACGTAATTAGAGTTCCTACAACTTGCCCTTTGATTTTCCTTCTTTGTTTTATTTTTATTCATTTTAATGAGAAAAAAATAGCAATGAAACAGTTTCAAAAAGTTAGTAGGATGGTTATAATAATTAATATCAAGCACACTGTTGTCTTCATAGTAGTTATTCAGAGGACAAGATGAAAACCTGATATCTTGTCTAAACAATATTAGTACAAATTTTATTCTCTATATATTAAGACAAAGTAACTGTATGTATATCCTAACTCTCCTGTGTTACATAGATTTTCTTTTTAAAGTTTCTAATACTAGGAGAAAATATCATACCATGTCATAAGTAGATCGTAAGTCAAATATACTGTATGAATCATAAAACAAGTACAATTAAATAATATTCAGTATATTAATTAAATATGAATTAAAATTAAATATTTCAAAACATCAATTCAAATCGTGAGCCCAACTTAGAGGCCTGAAAGTTGTGTATCATATGTACAAATCTATAATCAATTCAGAGTACTTGCATAGTATTTGAATAGGGTAATGTGCACAAATATATCAACTAAACAAAAATTTCCATGGTAGTAAAGAAGTACTAAAAATAAAACATAACATAGATACTGGAATAGAAAATATATGTCCAGAACTTCTCACAGTTTGGGGGTAGGATATAACACAATGTTCTAGTATGTCATGGATGTGGGCAGTGTCCGTGATGCTTACGGGTGACCAAGTGTCGCTTGTGGGACTGAGCTACTGCTATTTTGTTAATATCCACCCTGTAAAACCAGACAGAATCATAACTTATAGGGTGCAGGAGAAGTCCACTTGTAGAATATGCTGATGGGAGTATTTGCTGCTGTATACAAAAGAATAGTTGAAAGACTGCTTTTATACACCTCTTTTTCTCCTGTGTTTAATTATTTGCCCTATTTGGTGGTTTTTTTGCATTGTCCTTCATTTTGATCCTGCTCTGGAATATCTGTTAATAAATTGTGCAGGGTTGGCTTTGTCATCATGAAATTCTTTCGTTGTTCTTTGTCCCGGAAGTATTTCACTTCTCCACTTGAGAGATAGTTTTGCAGTGTATATCAATCTGGGCTGGAATTTGTTTTCTTGCAAGACTTTTAGAACTTTGCTCCATGCTCTTCTTGACTTGATGGTTTGTAAAGAGAAATTTGCCGTTTTTGCACTGGGTTTTCCTTTAAATATGATCTGTTTCTTTTCTCCAGCAGCTTTCAGCACATTGTTCCTGTGCTGAATTTCTGGGATCTTGATTGTTATATGTCTGGGAGTGGCTTTAATTAGGTTGATGTTATTTGGAGTACTATATGCTTTGGTTACCTGAATGTGAAATTGTTTCCCCATATTTGGGGAGTTTTCTGCTATACTTCTGTCATATTCTTTTCATATCATTTGTACAGACTCCTTCTTTCTTATTGATGCCTGTTAGTCTTATGCTGTTCGTGTCTGCATCATCTTGCAGATGTTGAATTATTCTTGCATCTTTAAGATCTCTTTAAGAGATCTTTTCTTATCCCTTCACTAGCTGCAATGGTGTCTTTAAGTTCTCAAAGTCTATTTTCACTTTCATTGAAACGGTTTTGCCAGCTTGTGATTGAGGTTTTAATTTCCTGCATAGCACTTTGAATCTACGTCCTGCATTCTATTACTCTTCTGTATTGCTAATTGAAGGATTCCATCATTGGTCTATTTTCCTCTATGTTTATTAGCATCTTCTTTAGAAGCATGTAGTAACTCTTTCATTATAGTTATTTCTTCTTTTTACCTCAGAATTTATTTCTGATCTGATTTCCTCTATACCTTTCTGTAGTTGAATCTTTCCTTTAGATGCTATTATCTCAGAGATTTCGGGTGTGACTTCCAGTTTCTTCTATGCTATTTTTTTCCCTGCAGTTGTTCTGGGTGGGCTTGGAGCCTAAGAGCAGATTTTGCTCCTTCATTTTATCATTTTATACAGCACTGCCTTCTGACCTTTAGTGTAGAGCTTCGGTAGAAGTCTTACCTTAACACCAGATCTGGATCTACCAAGTTAAAACTTGTCCAGGTAGGTGTGCTTTTGTCTGGCTAATGAACTCCACTTCTTCCTGCTGCAGCCCTTGGAGGTGAAACTGCTGCGCCACTCTGGTAAGATGTTCTGCTCCTAGATCAGCTGGATGGGTCTTATCTCTAGTCTCTCTGCAGGGAGTTCTGTAGCTGTTTTCTGCACTGGGCCTGTCTGATGGATGAAGTTCCACTCACATACCCGGCTTTGTTGCTGGTTTGAGTGAGTTTCTGGTCTACCCAGGGCTATCTACCTCACATGACAAGCCTGGTTGCTGGGTCGAATGAGTTTCCAGCGGGGCCCAGGGCAGTCTACCTCACACGCCTGCCGGGTTGCTGGGTAATACCCTTTGATTTTTTTTTTTTTTTCTGACTTAGAAAGTGTAAAACTTAGAAAGAAGTCATTCAGGTCCCTTGATCATAGGTTTAATTTTCTGTTTGGCAATGCTTCTTTTCTTAAACATCACTGTTACAGTGAGAACCAATTGTAACTATAACTTTTGGAAATGCATTCTGGAAGTTAGAAATATGATTTAAAATCACACAAATGGCAATTCAGGGGAAGTAGGTATGCACCTTGGTCAAAGTAGCACATCCTGCCCAACATACCAGCTGATCCTTCTCTAGCTAGCAGTCATCTACTCTGGAGCAAGGACACTTTAGGGGTGCCTTATGTCCAGATATGAAACAAGAAGGATTAAAAGGAGAGTCATCTTTTCCTCTTTTGTTTTCCAGATGGGAAACTCAGTGTCAAATTCTCTTACTCCTAAGGGTATATTCTTAGGAACTGGAAATTGTTTGACCTTTAGATTCTAAGGAAGCACCATTTAATTTTTTCTGGACCCATATATGACCTGGCCTGCCTATCCTCTGGAGGCAAAGTAGGATGAAGAGGGAAGTGCTGATTTTAATACTATTTTGCAACTGGAGTTGAACTGCAAGAGGAGGCAAAAAGCTTAGAGGTGTATAACATTTGTTCAGACTTTCTTTGTTCTAGAAGACAATCCTGAGTTGTGGTCAAACTTTAGATATAAGCCACTAGAGGACTAGATGCTTCTGTTTCTTGAGTGTTAGTGTGGTCTATTTACTATTACTGAACTTAAAGTTTCTCTTTTTTGTCTTTTGTACTCTAAGGATGAGATTCTCAAGCCAAATCAAGAAGTCTCTACCAGGCTATATCTACTACCTCTATCTGATTTTATGAAAACTCCTTAAGAACAACTTTATTTATAGGAGGTTGTCTAAGTTATTCTTAACTCTCCTTAACAGGACAAATACCCCACACTCAAAATGAAGTAAGGAAAGGTTTATTTAGCTCTGAGTTACTGGAGGGTTCCATCCATACTCAGCTGGCTCTGAGGCAGAGGAGCACATGGCAGAGAGCAGCCTTTCACAGTGGTGGCAAAGAGCAGTGAGTAAAGAGAGGGGCAGCTACCCAGCCTCTCTTCCCTGCTTACATTGTAAAGCATTTTCCTACCCCAGAGACAGGGTGTAGCACTCATATTTGCAATCCCAGCATTGGAGCAAAAATCAATCACAAATTCTAGAAGCCAAGCCACCACATGACTGCTTAAAGCTTTGAACAGAGACCCGTACACAGACTATAAAAGAGTTGGGTTAGATAAATCTTTCCTACTATTGACTATGTGTTCTCTGCTCTTAGTGATCTCAAAAAGATCGATCAAGATCTGGGAAAGTTTTTAGATAATCCTTGAGCATTATTTAAATTCAGGACTTTAGGTGATTATCTCTTACCTATTAAGTGGATTGGAAGGGGTAAGATTTTTCCTTAATCAAACATTTACTTCTTCTTTTCTAAAGTTTTTATTTATTTATTTGGTACAGTGTCTCCCTAAGTAACTTGGACTCACAGTGATCCTTCTGTCTCAGTTTATCCAGCACTGGGATTACAGGCATGTGCCACCATACCTGGTTTCAGTGGCTAGCACATCCGGCATGGCATGTGGTTTCAGGGATCCAATGCGGGCCCTTGTTCTTGCCAAGCAGGTACTTAGCCAGCTGGGCTATCTCCCCAGCTCCAGACACTTACTTCTAATGACAAACAAAAATCACTACTGGTTGTCGTTACAGTTGAAGATTATCTTAGTTGCACTCTCACTGTTGGGCAAAACACTCGCGACTCTCAGGTTGAAGGAGCAAAGGTTTATTTTAGCTCACAGCTTGTAGAGTTTCACTCCATAGTTAGCTGGCTCCAAGGCACTGTGCCATGGCAACAGAGAAGTAGCCCATGGCAGGGCAGGAAAACAAGGGCAAAGAGCAAGCAATAGCCTGCCCTCTTTCCATTTATATTACATCCAGTAATAATCCATTTATAATACATCCAGGAGTCTTCCTTTTCAGTGAATTCATCCAGCCACACTCAGAATATCCATGGACTAATTCAGCTACTGTACATTCTTAATCCATATTCTGTTCACCTAGATCTAGTCACCTCTAAAAAGCTACACTGAGGAGCACATGAATGTTTGTTTGTTTTTTAACCAGGGATTGAATTAAGGACCTTGTGCTTGCCAGGCAGGCACTTAAGCCACGGAACTATCTCCCCAGTCCGCACATAAGGTTTTAGGGAAGCATCTAGATACAAGCCATAACAGAGATAAATATCATATTGTTCATTTCAAAAGACCAGAAGAGAGGCAGAAAGTCCCGCAGAAGTCCAGGCAGTATCTATACAAGATCGCTACTGGCCCACCAACCAGAAGGGAGATTGGAATAGGACACATTTTCAGACTTGTACATTTAAAGGCCTAAGAAAGATGAACACTAAACCCTTTAATTGTTTTAGGTTGTCAACTATTAATTAGGACAAAATAGGATCACTTCTGCCTTCTTGGATCATTTATAAGAAGCCTTGGTAAAGTATATGTCCCTGACCCCTGATTCAGTAAAACAGACTATTCTTCAAGAAATTTTATTACACAGTCTGTCCAACTATTTAGAGAAAGCTACAAAAGACAACTTTTGCTCTAAATAGCACACTCGGTGTTCTAAGTGAGAGTTAGTAACTCACTATTTCATAATCAAGATAGGGAAGGGTCAAGGGGAGAAAACAAAGAGACTAAGAGGAAACTCTAGATGCAGCAATCAGGCCCAGTATGTGAATGAAACCAGAGACTCATCAGACCCAGCAAGGCCCATCATGTGAGTAGAAATTCATTCATCAGACAGGCCCGGTGTTGAAAACTATGGCAAAATTCCCAGCAGAGAGGCAAGAGACAAGCTGATCCAGGAGCAGAACATCTTCCCAGAGTAGCACAGTAGGTTCAACACCAAGCGATGCAGCAGGAAGGAGTGGAACACAGCAGCCAGACCCAAGCCACACTCACCTGGATGAGTTTGAACTTGGTAGATCCAAATTTGGTGCTAAGGTAAGAACACTACCAATGCTCTATAACAAAGGTGAGAAGGAAGGGCTATACAAAATGACAAAGACAAGGAGAAAAATGTGTTCTCAGGCCTGGAGCCCACCCAGAAAAAATACAGGAGACATTAGTATACAAGAAATTGGAAATCACACATTTGAAATCTCTGAGATAATAGTATCTGAAGTGAAGAAACAATTGCAGAAATGTATAGAGGAAATCAGAACAGAAATAAGTTAAGAAGTAAAAATAAAAACTGTTACCTATAATAAAAAAAGTACTAAGTGTTTCTAAAGAAGACACTGATAAAAAATAGAGGAGGATAGAAAAGTGACAGAATCTTTGAACAAGCAATACAGGAATGAAATAGAATGTAGGAAGCAGATTTAAAGTGCTATACAGGAAATTAAAACCTCAATCACAAATTGGCAAAACCATTTGATTGAAAGTGAAATTGGACCTTGGGACCTTGAAGACACCATCATAGCTAGTGAAGAGGTGAGAAAAGATCTCTCTTTTTTTTTTTAAAGGTTGTGCGCGCTTTTACCTTGTTTGTTTTTGGTCTTTTGTCATTTTATTGGTTTTTTTGATGGAGCTTTTTTTATAGGAGTTTTTATTCTTTTTTTGGTGCCAAGGACCGAACCCAGGGCTTCCAGCTCGCTAGGCAAGCATTCTATCGCTGAGCCAAATCCCCAGCCCCGAGAAAAGATCTCTTAAAAGCAACTGGGATGCAAGAAAAAATAATTCAACATCTGCAAGGTGATGCAAAATTGAACAACGTGAGACTAACAGGCATCAATAGATTGAAGTCAATACAAGTAAAATAAGAAGAATATGGACAAACATAACGGCAGAAAACTTGCCAAGTATGGGGAAACAATTTGACATTAAGTTAACTGAAGCATATAGAACGCCAGATAACATCAACCCAATTAAAGCCACACCCGGACATAATAATCAATAGCCCAGAAATTCAGCACAGGAACATGTACTAAAAGATGCTAGAGAAAAGAAACAGATCACATTTAAAAGAAAATCCATTAAAATAATGGCAGATTTTGCACTACAAGCCATCAAGCCAATAAGAAAATGGAGCAAAGTTCTACAAGTCTTGCAAGAAAACAAATTTCAACTCAGACTGATATATCTTGCAAAACTCTCTTTCAAGTATAATGGAGAAGTGAAGTATTTCCAGGACAAAGAACATAGAGTATTTCATGATATCATGTGTGCTGCTTCTAGTGTAATTTGAATTATTGCTATATTCTTTCTCAAGTAAATGTTTGTTTTAAAAGAAAACAAACAAACAAACAAAAAAAAAGGATAACTAAACAGAAAATGAGACAAGGAAAAATTCCATAGGATCGACCCGCTGCAATTCTGTATGTCCTTAGATTTCTAAATTTCTGTGTAATAAAAGTGTAGCAGTTTTTTAAACAACATTCTATAGGGATTTATTAGAATATCAATGATTGAGGGCAAATACTAGTTCCATGTTAAGTCTAAGGCATTTAATATTTAAAAGACAGTGATGATAAGCTGAAGTTCCTCTGTTATAGAGTAACATTATCACTAAACTTCTCTTCTGGAAGGTTAAGAACCTAAGTTTGCAGACCAAAAATTAGAGAAAAAGAAGGGCTAGAAGGTTAGCCAATATTTTGGCCCTAGCTCTTCAGAGTCAGTAAAGACTAAGGACATAAAAGAACCTATACTGTAACATTCTATAACTCAGTGGTGTCCCAAATTTTCTGTTCAAGATTATGGGGCCACAGAGGAAAGAGATAGATGATGTATAGTGTGCCAAAAGACAGTCATCTAGAGAGAAAACATTCCCTCAGGCTTTCACAGAAAGCAAACTGGTCAAGCAATGACCATGACTCATCCAGACAGCTGACACTGGCAACAGTTGTACAAAACGCTATACATAGTATCAAGGTAAATCCTGATGGGATTTGACTGACCTTGTCAGATACGAAAATTACATGTTTTATTATATAGGTCTCGCTTTAACTTGGACTTAACCACTCAGCAAAAACATATAACCTTAAGGCATAAAACGTAAAGCCAGATTAGTATGCTGAGCTGTAAAAAGCTCAAGTCAACAGCTTCCAATATTGCCAGTTCTGCCAATAAGCCACTACTATTATGGAATATTGAACTATGCATACAACTACTTTCTCTTAGCTCAATGGGAAGAAATATTTGTATCAGTAGTGTTTAGAAAATTTATCATGTCTGCATCTTGTTCTCTGAACAATGATCATGAAGACAACAATATGCATTGTATTAAATATTGTGGCTGTTCTATCGTGTTTTGAAACTGTCTCAATGTTATTTCTTTTTAAAAGTAATTAAAATAAAATAAAATAAAGAAATGGAAAAAAAATTCATGATTTCAAAGCCAACCCTGCACAGAATAAAAGATACTCTAGAGAAGGCTCAAAATGACCATAATTCCATAAAGGAGAATGGAAAGAACCCACCAAATAGGGCAAATGATTAAACACAGGAGAAAAAGAGTACAACAGCAGTCTTTCAACTATTCTTTTGTATACAGCAACAAAATATTTCCATCAGTGTGTTCTACGAACAGACTTTTCCTGCACCCTATGGGTCATGATTCTGTTAGGGTATATAGGGTAGCTATCAAGGAAATAGCAGTAGCTTAGTTCCACGTGTGACATCTGGTCAAAAATAAGCATGATGGACACTGTCTATGTACATGACATACTAGATCTTTGTGTGGTATCCTATCCCCAAACTGGTAGAAGTTCTGGTCATATATTTGCCATTCCAATATTTATGTTGTTTTATTGTTAGCAATTCTTTACTACCATGAAAGCTTTTTCTAGTTGATATCTTTGTATATATTAACCTATTCAAATACTACGTGAGTACTCTAAATTAATTACTGATTTATACATATGATACATCACATTCTGGCCTCTAAGTTGAACTCACATTTGATTTGAACTTTAGAATATTGTTTTGAAATGTTTGAATTAATTCTTCAATAATTAATATTTAATTAATTTCTGAATATTGTTTAATTATAATTTTTGTTTTATGATTAATATTGTATCTTTGACTTACAATCTACTTACAAGTAATGGCTTGATATTTTCTCCTAGTATTAGAAACTTTAAAAAGAAACAATGGAATACACACACACACACACACACGCACACACACAAGAGTTAGGATGGATATACAGCTACTTTCTCTTAGTCACTGAGAATAAAATTTTGTACTAATATTGTTTACACAAAAGATTAAGTCTGCATCTCTTTCTCTGAATAACTTCTATGAAGCCAACAGTATGACTTGTATTAATTATTGTAACCATCCTACTAACTTGTTTTGAAACTGTTTCATTACTATTTTATCTTTTTTCCTCATTAAAATGAATTTTTAAAAAATAAAAGTCAAAATAAAAAAGAAAATAACTGTGTTTCTTGTCTTAACAAAAGGACACACTGAGTCTGATTCTCAGGACATCAAGAATAGCACAGTGACTAAGCGCACTTGCTACAACTGTGAAAAATCAGTTGATGTTTAACAAGATTGAGCTAAGATCTGTCACAAACACAGCACACCTAAGTCCCCGAGTGAAATAATGACCACAAGTCAGACTACCCCATCAGACCAAGGTCCTTTCATACCAGCAATACTGAAGAACTCTGGGGTACTCTTTATCCTTTCCCTCTAGTCCGATTGTCATTTCCACAAAGAAAGCTGAGGTGATCCTGGCTACAGAAGGAAAAGCTACCTAGCTTATTTCTGGACAATGGATCTGGCCTTTTGGTCCTTCTTTCTAACCCTAGCCTTCCTGCTATAATATCTCAGTGAAACGAGCTACTCAGCAGGAAGTAGTACACTATTTAGCACAACCCTTAGGCTATATCTGGTATGGCTTTCCTTTTTCCATTCCTTTTAATCATATCCGAAACTTAAGTTCCCCTTTGGCGAAGAGATTTATTGTTTGAATACTGTTATATACACGCACCCAGGTTAGGTATGTTACCTCCTCTTGTGAGACAAAACTAGATACTGAATCATGGACAATGAAAGATAAAATTGAAAGGCCAGTGAGAGCTACTTTGGTGTAAGTACTTCTTATGGACTTCACTATTTTCCTCACCATAGACAATACCCTTTATGGCCCAAGGTTAAAATATGGATATTGCCTATAATCAATAATTTAAGGCCACACCTTTACTTATACCTTGAAAGAGCTCTTGCAGCACTGCTATCCTGGGAGTTCAAAACCCCAGTGAGAAGAGGCAGTTGGTACAGGATCTTAGATTGATAAATGAGGCAGCAGTGCTCCACCTGCCTGATGGTCCCTAACCTTTACACTCTCTTTTCTCAGATCACTGAAAATGTTAGGTTGCAGTTTTAAATTTCATTAGTGCCATCTTTCATATTTCTTTAAATTTATATTCCCAGTTTCTTTTTGCTTTTGAACATCCTCATGACCAGGCCTTTCAGTTGACTTGGACTGTGCTATCTCAGAGATTCAGAGACTGCCCTCATCTTCTTAGACAAGTGCTTTCCCATGACTTAGCTTGTTTCAAATTTTTCCAAGCCATAGTCCTGCATAGCTGAATTTTCTAGAAGACCAAGATTATAGGGTCTCTAGGTCTGAGGCACACCTTTGTAGCCATTAGGTAAAATACCTGGGCTTTATCATATTTAAGGAACTGAAAACTTAGAGAAGAAATAATTAAACTGATACTTTCCGTAAGAACTAAGACTCTGAAAGGGCTAAGAGGACTCTTTTTTTTTTAATAATTTTTATTTTATTTTATTTTTCTTGTTTCAGAACTTTCGTTTGTTTGTTTATTTATTTTTTATGGCCGGCTCAGCCTGCCCTGAGGGCAGGGCTAGCGCAGCATGTGGTGCCAGGGATCGAACCGCAGTCCCTGCAGCCACCTAAGCTTTCTGAAGCAGGCGCTTTAGACCACTTAGCCATCCCGCCGGGCCCCAAAAAGATCTTAAAAGTCACAGGCTTTTACTACCTTTTGATAGCAAAGTATAGTGACATCATAGGCCCTCTCTACTATAAGGGAAAGGAAGCCCAAAAGGCAGGCACCCATATTTTTACCTGGAATCTCAACTTGTGAACTGCACTTCAGAACTCTGAGGTTTTCCAGTTGCCCCAGCACTGGGTCTCCTGACAGGACATAATTTCAATCTATCTGTTGATGAAAGGCTGACCATGGCCTTGGGAGTTTTCATCCAGGATCAGGACCTGTCCAACAACTTGTAAGGTATCTGAGTCATAAATTAGATGTAGTACCAAAGAATGGCTTTTGTGCTTTAGGGCTATGATTACCATGGCTCTTTTGTTGTCAGAAGCATCCAGGCTGACCTTAGGCAAAGATCTCAGTGTATATACAACTCTCAATGTGGCAGGACATCTTTCCTCCTTAAGGAACCTTACGGCTATCAAACAAATGGCTTCTCAAATGTCAGTGTCTACTTCTGGAAGCACCAGCCACCCAAGTAAAGACATGGTCCTTCTTACACCCTGCTGTTTTTCCACCAGCACAGGAGATTGAGGGGGAAAGACAAGACTGCAGACATTCCCCATGGTACCCAGCTAGAAAAGACTTGTTATACATACTCCTTACCAAACCTAATTTGAAACCTGATTTGAAACTGAAACTTGCTCTTCCATGATGGCTGTTCCTTCATGGAAACTAAGACGAGAAAAACAGGATATGCTGTAGTGACTACACAAGACACAGGAAATTCTCACTGGCCCCTGGAACTAGTGCTCAGCTGCCAACTCCATCAAACTATGCTCAAATATTCTCAGACCCACATGCCCAAACATTGTACTGTTTCCCTAGTAAAAAATATCATACCATGTGTTATAAAGGGGGTGTAAGTCAAACATTCCTGTCAAATTGTGAGTCCAACATAGAGGCCAGAATATTGTGTATTATACATGTGAATCTGTAATCAATTCAGAGTAGTTGCATAGTATTTGAATAGGTGAATATGTACAAAGATATCAACTAAGAAAAAGTTTCCATGGTAGTAAAGAACTACTAAGAATAAAACATAACATAAATACTAGAATGGAAAATATATGACGAGAACTTTTAACAGTTTGGGGACAGGATATCACACAAAGCACTAGTATGTTATGTACATGGACAGAGTCCATGATGTTTACTGGTAGCCAGGTGTCACTTGTAGACACCCTGTAGAATCAGACAGAATCATGACCCATAGGGCTCAGGAGAAGTCCATTTGTAGAATATGTTGATGGACATATTTAGCTGCTCTACACAAAATAGTTGAAAGACTGTTTTTATACCTCTTTTTCTCCTGTGTTTATTTGCTCTAATTTTATGGGTTCTTTCTATTATCCTTTATGGAGCTCTGGTCATTTTGATCCCACTCTGGAATGTCTTTTAGTAAACTGTGGAGGGTTGACTTTGTCATCATGAAATTCTTTAGTTATTCTTTGTGCTGGAAGTATTTCACTTCTCCACTCAAGAGAGAGTTTTGCAAGGTAGCTACAACACTAAAAGGAACCTATTGAAATGTACTCTGATTACTTCTGATTATTGAATTATGGATGATTTTATTTTCTTTATTTCTAGTATATTTTCTCATTTTCCTTGCCACTCATCCTTACTGAATGTCTTCATGCTCACTTCTGCTTCCACAGACTTTTGGAGCTTTCTGAAGCCCAACCTTGCCTGGTTACAACTCGTACAGTGTTACTTGTGACCCTCAGCTGTGGAGCCTTTTGTTGTTTCTGCTTGTTTCTCACCTTTCCATCCCAACAGACATGGCACTGTTCTTTCTCTTATGCTCCAGAGTTTTTCTCACGAATAACCACAGATTTCTGAGATTATTCCTATCAAGAAGTGAGATCTGTGTCTCTTCTGTGCTTGTGCAGAGTCAAACAGCTGAATAAAAGAAAAAATCATATACTTTGTCAGCGGAGACATGAAAAGGTGGTTTCTGGGTTGTTTTCCAAAACATTGCAGCTTGGAGCACTAAGTGACTACGTAAAGCCTATCTACAGTGAGATTGCTGTGTTGTGCATTAGCTCAAGCCCCATCTAGATTATATGCAAGCACAGAGCCCAACAGGAGAATGAAGGAGCCTCCAGATGACTCCACCTCTGTGGGTTCACCCTCAGTCTTTGAATCTTCCTATTGGGGTAGCCGCCTACATGTAAGAGTCAAGCTGCTTGCAGTGTGTGTATCCTGTTTGACTTTCTCATGTAAGAGCCTGTGAACTTAGTAAAATGGATTTGGCAAACAGCACTGCCAAATTTAGGGTAATTTGTTCAACAGTAATTGTAAGGAAAACAGAAATCTGAAACCAACTCGAGTTAGACTTTTTACAAAAGGCTGAATTCAGCTATCTTTTGTATTCTTTTTTTTAAATAAATAAAAAAATGATTTCTTTTTCATGTATTTAGTACAGGATCTACAAGGGTCTCACTGCACAGATCAGAATCATAGTGATCTTCCTGTTTCCAGCCTCCCAAGCTCTGGGATTACAGGAGTACATCACCATGCCTAGTTCCAATCATGGTGTCAGCACACCCCAGGATGGGGCCAGAACAGCATGGGGATTGAATCCGAGTCCCACCGCACTTGTCTAAGTAGGAGCATTAGTCTGCTGAGCTATATGGCCAGTTCTTGATGTTAGCAGTTTTTTGTACTTCCCAAGAGCCAAATGCAATCATTTTGCAGGCTGAAATATGTAATACTTATGCCAGTATTGCAACAACTCAATCCTCATGGGAAAACTGTTTCCTGTTACAGAGATGCTCAGAGGCCCTAGGAATATTGAGATACCTCATTTTCAGTCACATTCTTCCCCCAATAATTCATAATCATCTCCTATGAAACCTGGATTCTTTGGATTAAAGAATTCACTTACTCAGCCTTCCAAGTAGTAGAACATCTGTCACTTCCTATAAAACCTTAAAGTAGCTTATCTCTTGGGTCTTCAATTTGGACTTAGCTGTAGACCCTATCCTGAAGTTTTCTTCAGTCAGGATCTAAAGCCGTAAGTGCTCTAATTTCAGAGGTCATAAAAGGAAACAAAGTAAATACAGAGAACACAGATACAAGTTGAAAACATAGGAGAAAATTAAAACTAAAGGAAATATACAAAACAACTCTTCTTGGTCATTCACTGCATTTCAGTATGTGCTATGCCATTTTAATGCCCATATGTTACAAGCCATATTATGAATTATTACATATATGCATTATTATATTTCAATATGACCCCAGCTCCAGTGATGTGGATATTTTTTAACCTATCAGAAATGGAGACAAATATTTTTTCTAAGGTGAGAAGAGCTGATTGACTCATACTAGTCTTCTATGAGATCTTGCTCTTTAATTAGAAATAATCAGGCCGGGCGTGGTGGCACACGCCTGTAATCCCAGTACTTGGGAGGCTGAGGAGGAGGATCGCTGCGAGTTCGAGACCAGCCTGGGCTACAAAAGTGAGCTCAAGGTCAGCCTCAACTGCATAGCAAGCATAGAAATAATCAGACTTATTAATATTTATGTGTCATTTGCCTCTTTTGTTATGTTGTGAGTGTGAAATAGAATTTCCCATTGTATATTTCAAGGAGACAGACAATTTAGTGAACCAATTTATCTCAAGTGTTCAGTGCAAAGAGCTACAAAATCATAGATGGGTAAAAGATCATCTCACAGTACAAGACAATAAGTGACTTTTGACATAATCCAGGGTATAATACTCAGTGACACAATTTCAGATTGATAATGACTAAGCTTACAGAAACTTCCAGTTTTTGAATTTTGATGTTTCATAAGCTAATTCAGACAAATTGTATTTTCTACAAGTGTTACCGAAATCATTCTTTTTTCTACTCTGTGCTTAAATGAGGCTCAACTTTTTAAAAATAATTTATACAAAAAATCGCAATGCTTTGCAGAAGGTGTAGGTAAGGCCATGACTTACTAAACTAAATATTTAAAAGTTCTGATTAGTGTTATGAAAACATTCTTATTTCCATAAAATGACATTTATGCTAACATGCTAATGTTATTGTGTTAAAGTGAATATATATTACATTTATTTCCCTTTTTGTGCCAGTGATCAAACCCAGAGCCACATACATGCTAGGTAAATAGTTTTAGTGCTGAGCTATACTGTTGGCCATCTAAAATGTTCACTTTAACTTTAAATATGATATATATCAATCAATATAATGCACAAACCCAAAACCTCTTTGGAACTTTTAAATAATAATAATATTTAATATAAACTTTTAAAGTATGCAAGTGCTCATAAGGAATGTTTGGAAATCCCTCACCTCCACTTTAGATGGATGGATGGATGTGTGAAGCCAAAAGAGTGCACTTTTTAACTTTCATTAGAATAGTCTGTATTGTGTTTAAAAACTTTTAAAGATATACAGTTAGGAGAGGTTCTGAGGTTGTAGAAGAGAGGGCTATCAAGAGGGTGCAGTGTGTGAGATGAGGTTAGAGTGATTATATCCAGAATTCAGGTGGAAAAACCCACCTGAGAGAGGCGGTAACAGCAATGAAAGGAAGGAACATCTGTACCTGAAATAAAGACAGCAGGCAGAGAAGGCAGCTCATAGCCTTCATATGTATGAGTTCCACTTTTTCTATTAAGTAAGACACAAAGGTTTTTTTTCCTGAGATTGTTAGTTGCATCTCGGATAGAAAACTAAAGTACCATATAAACCACCATACTTTTAAGGCAGAAAGCTCCTCAGTAGTATATTGTCTTGTTACCAAATGATGAAAATAAACTTTTCAATTCCTAATCTTTGCTATGGAAGAACTTAGTGGTTTCTTGTTATTGCTGAGTACTGATCATACTTTCTACTTAGCTAAAATGAAAAAAAAAAGTAATTAGGAAAAGGGTGTCCTATAAAAATAAGTTAGAGTTCAATAACTAAGTGAATCTCATACTAAACAGACAATAATATTTTATTCTAAGAAAATAATTATTCATATTCTTCTTCATTTTCAGTTTGGGTTACGAGCACTCTATTTCTAACATTGCAAAGGTAAACAGAAATACCAAAATAATAGTCCTGAAATGGTGTCCATGGGCTTCAGCCATGTGTGGATTGGTCAGTGGCTGAGGTGACCAGAGCAGGAATTTCAGTGCTTTCTCTTTGGGGTGTGCTTCAGAGGAACTTTCCAGTTCAGGTAAAGTTTCCAGAAATTTAGCCGTACTCCAGAATGGCAGATTTCTGAAATTTTAAGTTGTTAACATGGTATGTATAAGTGTGTCTATAGACGTAGCTGGTCTTTTAGCTAAATTTTTTTGTTTTGTTTTGACATGTTTCTTGTTTTTTAAACTATTTTTTAAGGTACTGGTACCAACTTGTTTTACAAAAATATTTTTATAAGACCAGGTGTGGTGGCATATGCCTGTAATCCCAGCATTGGGGAGGCTGAAAACAGGAGGATTGCTATGAACATGGGCTGCATACTGAGACTCTGTTGCAAATACATTTTTTTTTTAATTTTAAAGAATTTTTGGGCCTGTATGCTGCATGTGGTTTTTATTTAATCTAGTTTTCTGAGTTACATTTGCTGTGAATGCAGTCCCGTTTTCACTGCCAGTGGCCAAGGATAGAACACAGCTAGGGATGGTTTTTCACAGCAGGACCACACAAATGTTGTTGCCCTCTTGCTTCAGAGAGTGTCTTGGGCCAGCCTGAGTAGGTTCAGGTGAGCACTTACAGTATGCTTTTAAATGGGTGAGGGCAGGGCTAGTGACACAGACACTGAAGCTGGCTGCAGAGACACAGGTGCCAGTGCAGTGGCTTGAGCTTAAAGAAAGTACAGTGGGTCCGGGCATGGTTCTGATTCTGCTGGGAGTACCAGGTAAAGTTTAAGGGATGGGTTAATGTTTCATTCAACTGGGTCCTTAGAGGAGATTTAGGAGCACAGTTTTTGTGATGTTGGTGGCAGGTTTCCAAATAGAGGCAGCAAACAATATCAGGATAGCTTTGGTCAAAATAACTTTGTCCAAGATGACAACAACATATCTAACCCTCGCTAGATATGCTGTGTTCCATTCTCCCATCTACAAACAGAGCATCTATCTGGGTGCCTACTTTTAGGTCCAACACAGCATGTAGCATCTGGCTGGCTAGGTCTCAGCCTCAGGTGAGCTTGTCAGCTTTATTGATCAGAAGAACAGTGCCCAGTAGAACATCGAGACAAATGGGGCAGGTCGCCTTTGGTGACTGGATCCAAATAGTCGCGTAGGTAGACACTGGGCACTCACAGGGGCTACCAGTCTAAGTAAGCATGACTGATTTTGTGAACTCAAGAATCTAGATTCTAGGAACTTCAAGAAATGTGTGGAGTTTCTTTCTTATAACTAGATTTTGCCACATATTTCAGCAGAACTTTTGTGCCTTTCCAGCAGGCAGCTTGGTGTCATCAATCAGAAGTGTAATGAATGGGGCCCCAACCAGCCCCATCAGTCAATGCGACCAGTGCTTCCAGGCTGTGGTGCACAGATGTAGCAGCCTATTGTTCATGCTGCTAATTCTATTTACTCACGTTTACTCAGCAGGCACTTCAAAGTTAAACATTACAAGCCCCTTCCCTTGAGGGTGGTCCTGACTAATAAGAGATGACCAATCTCTCCTTCTGCTCAAGATGAGTGAGGTTGACAGACTGGCTAACTGGGGTACTCCTGGGGGTCTCACCTTATCCAATGACCAACCAGAATGCATCCTCCCCTTTGGATCCAATATGAGCTGCTCAGTGGCGAACTAAGAATTCTCCTCCATATCTCTGAGGGGACTGGAGAAATATTAAGGATACACCTTCCCACTGGGACCCAGAGAGGTCCTTGCTCCATCCATGAGGGCCATGACAGGTGACCAAAGATGTTAGCATAGTCCATCTTCCGGACTGATGCACCAGATGCAACAATAAACAGAAACACCAGAACAACGCACGGACTTGGAGGCAGATTTATTTACATCAACTTGTATAGTAATATAGAGATGAGACTGAAGGCCAGTTGATACTCCTAGAAGCAAGGAACAATAAACAGAGCCCAGGGAAGGCTACTTTCTGTTACTTGGGAATCCCGGAAAGCTAGACTTCAAGGTTGCAGATAGAAGCTTATCTTGCAGGTGCCCTGTTCTTTGATCCCTTGCTTGTGATGCTAATGGTTGCCTCCTCCCCTGCTTAAAGTGTTATCAGTTAGCATTTGTGTAAACCTAGTGTTAGGCATATGGTGATTTGTAGTCAGTATTCATTAGTTGCGCATGTTCCTTAGGGATTTTTTTTTCCTTCAATAAAAATGAGATACTGGGGCAGGGCAAATAGCTCGGTAGAATAAGCATTTGCCTGGCAAGTGTGAAGGCCTGAGTTCAATCCCAGGTCCCGCAAAAAAAAGATACTTATGACGCTCTGGGCTCACTTGGAGAGAGACCTCAATGAGTCCTCTCAAGCTACATTCATCAGGTCTTCTCATCATTTCTTTCAGCACCAACTCATAATATACAACAAATTTGCCTTGATGGAAATCAGTCCTAAACTAGCAGACCCTCATCTCTGATCGTCTAGGGCTTATGTGGGATAAGCAAGCAGGAAGAATAGAGGTAGAGAGGATTGTCAACTTGGGATTGGTTCTTACAATATGTATCACAGCGACTAGCTATGCATCACAGTAACTGGCTATTTCTAAGAAACAAAGATAACAGGAACTATAACTGAGCTACTACCTGGGCAACTAACAAACTGACATATACTGAGGAGGGCATCTTCTGATACAGTGTAATTTAGGCCTTCAAACTATACAACAATTTGGATAATCAAAATTCACATTTCATTAAAAATCTTTCGTTGATACTAGTTCCTCCATATGAAGTTCCTTGAAAGAGAAGTGTACTGATGTTACTTTAAAAATATATCTTGTGTCCTACCCTGCTTCCATTTCATTCAGAGATAGAAGATCCTTCTCAAGCAATTTTAGGAACAGATCAACTAATGTTATGCCAACCTAATTTACTATTCAGTTTATTAAAAAGGTTTTAATTAATGAAGATAATTGGTGGTTACTCAGTCTGAAGTAGGTGAAAGGCTTTGGGTTAGCTCTGGATTCCCAAATATGAAGGGGCCAGAAGATAGAAGGGTGCTTTCTGATGAGAAATCACTAGAGAAGCAAAAGATCTTGAAGCTCAAGAAATGATATTTCACATCACGATGGGATCATCTTCCTTTGAACAGTCTGTTACATTTCTCCAAGAGAGATTAAAGGTGTTTTGTCGCTGAAACATATGAGACGACTGGTTACATCAGTGACATAAATTACATGAGCAGAATCTTGTAATAATTCAGTGGAACTTAAAACCAACATCTCACCTCCTACAACTTCTTCAGGGTATGCTGAGGCCAAAATAAACCTTTATTTAAATGATACACCAAGATCTCTTTTATAGATGACCATTTGAAAATTTCTTCAACATTCGCCAAGAAGAGTAACATATTGCTTTGGATCATCTTCATGGTAACTGTTAGTACTTATGAGTTCTCAATATTATGTAGGTTTCATTTTCTGGTTCATCTACAAATTTGTTGTGCAAGGAGAACACTGACTTTTTAAATTTAAACTTGAAAAGTGTCCTTTTATAAAATTTTAGTCTATTTGCTCATAATACTGCAAGGAACAAATTTATGCTGATATTAAACAAACAACAACCTTTGTGGACCCTTTCCTCTACAGCAGCTCTTAAAATCAGTCCAGAAATAACTGAGTTTAGAGTGAGGAAAAACTGATTTCTGTTTACTGTAAAGATCACATATTTTGTGAACTAGTTTTTGGTAAAATTGATATTGAATCTGAACTACTACTGTTATACCTTTCATATAAAACTTTTAATTTAAATCTAGATGAAATGTATGTTCAAAATAATGTAAATATACTCTACAGGTTTCAGACTAAGTATCGTTACAAATCAGGTTTGTCTAGAAAATTGTAGTCAAATTCTTTTATATAATGGTATTTCAAGTTGTGCTGATATCTTTATATTAACATAGTCTTGATATTAACATAGCACATACATAGTTTATGATCTCATTTCATCAAGCACACACTTAACCAGTAAATAATATCACTGTTCAGAGTTCTGTAATTCTGTCTAGAGATTGGTAATGCAAACTTACATATATTAATAGCCTCTGGACTGCAATTGACCTTAATAGTAAGCTGTAGGCCTTTCAAAAATTTGAAGATTTTATACTAGATGTTTATGAGAAAGTTTTGAAAAGATTTATTTTGTATTCAAGCTTTTAAATTTAACGTCGTAGAAATTTTCAATTTAAATATTATTAAGCAAGGCTATCATTTAACTTAAAAAATGTTCCCACTAGTTTTATGCATAAAACTTAACTATTTCTATAGCATTCATAAAATCTTATGCTTTCAAGAAGCCTAAGTGCCTTTTTCATAACGCATGCTTTATGTTGCTTTATTATCAGTGAATCTCCTTGGTATTATATGAGCAAATTATCTTAAGTATACACAGAAATATTTTTATGCTACAAAGTCCTTTCTAGTGAAGATTTTTCTTTTTTGTAAAGTGCAATAAATAGAGGATGAATTCTCATTCATAAATTAAGGCTTTGGTGCCTGAATGTCGAATATGAAAATTTAATTGAAAATACATGGCTCTTGGCAATACTGTATTTCCAGCTTTGGATGCATTCCTATGTTATTCTCAATAGGCTTTTATATATCACGCCTAAAATTGAATCACAGTATTTATAGGTACATTACAATTCAGTCCAATTATAACAACATTTTGTACTAGTATAGGTTAGGTTGCCCAAACTGACTCTTTTGTATTTCCTGTCCAATAGGTCAATCCTTCTTGCAGTGAGGGGAAATTATAACAATTGAATGAGAATTATTTCCTAAAGTATTCTACCATAATGGAAAGACACAAAATTTTATTTAGTTAAATTAACTTTTATGGAAAAAATAAAAGGAATGAGTGTTTGGTCTCTTTGGATTGTATCCAAAAGTCAGAGTCTTCTCTGATCCATTCTCTGTACGGGAGGTGGAAGGTTATTTTCCAACAGCAAATCTGGTCATGTCCCTCTCTTATTTCAAACTGTTTAATGATATTCCCTTTACACTGATAGAAAGCTGAGTCTCCTCTGCTGACAATTCCAGCCTCACTCTGCCCCATCTCCTGTAATACCGAGTTTTGCTCACTAAAGCCAACAATGAGTGTTTGTTCTGCTTTATGGCCTTTAAAAGCCTGAAATGCTTTCCCCCAATTTCTTCTTTATCTAGCAAACTTACTTTGGCTTTAGGTCTGTGTCTAAACATTTCTTCATCACATTCTTTCCTTGTCAAAGTCTTCCCCAGGATAATCCTCCATAGCTTCTTGTATCCAGCAAGTTGGGCTCCTTTTTTTAAAATCATTTTACCATGCATGGAATTCCTTTTATGAATCATACACCCTAAGATCAACACAATGTGCTTCTGTTTAGGTCAGTGTACCCTCTGCAAATACTCAGGATATAAACTGTCATCAAAATTTAACAAGTAAGCAATGCATCTGTTATTTAACAAGCCATTAAGATGGCTTAATGAAAGATATTGTCAGCCAGGCATGGTGGCACCTGCCTATAAACCCAGAACTTGGGAGGCTGAGGCAGGAGGACTAGTGCAAGTTCAAGACCAGGCTAGGCTACAAAAGTGAGCTCAAGGTCTGCCTGAACTGCATAGTGAGACCCTGTCTCAAAAGACAAAGAAAAGAAAGAAAGAAAGAAAGAAAGAAACAAAGAAAGAAAGAAAGAGAAAATATCATCATCCAGTTTCTGAGAGCTCACATACTGATTTAAAACATGTTCAGCACACTGTTGTCCCCAAAAGGCAGCATGAACAAAATAGGGTAGGTTTTTACTAAAACCATAAATATGTGCTTATTAAGATATAGACTGTAAAGATTTCTTTAGAAACATTTTTCAGATCACCTCTTTTCCACAAATCAAGTTTAAATTTTATCCTGGTATAATTACATGGATACATTAAAATGACAGATCTTACATATTATAGTTCATGAATAAATCTTATGTTTTATATATATATATACATACATGCACATGATAGCACTTATGTACGTGTAAGTGTATATGTACAAGATTTAGACATGTCACCCTTACAGAGAATTTCTTCTTATTCCTTTTTGGGTAATTCTTATTTTTTTGTTTCTGAAACAACTATTTTCCTTATTTTAATTCCTATTATTATTTAATAGCACAAAAAAAGAGCTGTTGATACAGGGAGCCATTTGAATGAATGTCAAAGATAATATATTGAGCTAAAGTGGACAGACATGAGGAGTACATACTAGGATTGTATTTCTGTGATCACTTTATTTCAGTATAGCTTTGACTGCCACCTTGTGCGGATAAGGATCTGTTTTGCTTCAAATAGGCACAAGAAATTCAAGTTCTACAAGTTGGAGACAGGAACACTTCAATTTTTAAATGCATTTATTTAAAAAAAATAAAATCAAGATGGTGAATTTAAAATATTTTTCTCAAATTATGATTATTCTTTCAAGTATTATCCAACACACTGTTCTGTTTATTGAATTTTTATAGCTCTATGAATATAACTATTTATATTATCGTGAGTGTAACACACATAAAGTGTAACACACATACCGTTTGTTTAACAAGCAAATGTTTAACTTCCAGCTGCCCTGGGTAAATTTTTATTTAATTCTTCAAAACAAGCAACCTGTTGTCTTGAAAAAAGTCAACATACCAATAAAATGGCAAAATTTTACAATAAGATATTTATAAGAAAATGAGTGCTTTCTGGGGAAGTTATCATGAAATCATATTAAGGATGTTCATATAAAATTAACTGATTTTACAAAATTTGAGTGTAGTCCAGTCGTACAAAATAAATGTTATTATAAGCTGATTATAATGTCAAAACTAGTTTCATATTTGCTATAAAGCAACTTCATAAAAGTCAAACTCTCTTGGTTTCCTATTGACTACTAATTTCCGTTGCCAATTAGTAGAGGTCTTTTTTTTCATTTATTTTTTGATTTTTTTTTTTTTTTTTTTGAGACAGGGTCTCATTAAATAGTTCAGACTCAGCTCAAACTCAGGATAACTGTCCTGCCTCAGACTTTAGAGTTCTGAGATTACAGAAGTGTGATACTTCATCTGAAAAATAATTTTTTGAAAAGTGAATTGTTATTATTTTGGATAAAAGCTACGAATCATAATATAAAACTGCAAAGTCGAATTAGTGAAAACTAATTGCAAAATCTTATGGTAAAGATTTCAGATTTGCCAGGAGATTTGCAACTTAAATGAATACTTCTTACTGGACTATAAAGGTCCAATATACAGTAGTATCTCTTTTCCAAAAATACCATGTTATGGCAAGTGAGATTTTATAGTTAGTTCAACGTTCACCTCCTACCATTGTTGATCAAAAAGAAGTAGAAGCCAGGTGTGGTGGTGCACACCTGTAATCCCAGCACTCGGGAGGCTGAGGCAGGAGGATCGGTGTGAGTTCAAGACCAGCCTGGGCTACAAAAGTGAGCTCAAGGCCAGCCTGAACTGCATAATGAGACCCTGTCTCAAAAAACAAACAAACAAACAAACAAAAAACAAACAAACAAACAAACAAACAAAAAAGAAGTGGAGAAGCAGAGATTCATCTATAATGATACAAAGAAGAGGAACCGTATTAAAAAGGAAAATGCAATTAAGGCCTTTAGATTAGAAACTTGAGCTCAAAATTCTATTAGGAGTCCATATTCTTGGATTACTCCTAGTATAGTAAGCAGCATAGGTATTCTTTAACTGCTGAACTCTGAGAGTAGAAATGTCAACCAATGAATTGGGTCTTTGCCTATGACAGAAAAGAATGGGACTAAATTAAATGTAGATTAAATGTACTCATTCATTAGCTAATACGCATGCCTGTGGATTCCAAGGCACTCCACCAAAGCTTTGGGGAATATCCACACAAAGCAGACACATTGTTGCCTCAAGTGAAAATACAACCACCCTTCTGTGAGGAACTGCGGGTAGTCTGAGACAGCAAGTGTCACTAAGGAATAAAGATGACATGCCGGGCAAAACAGAGATGGAAACAACGTTTTGCAATTTCAGTGATCTGAGAGCACTTCTAGGGATAAATTAACTGCCTCATTTTTTCACACAAATTTTTGACCAACAAATGTTTTCTTAATGACTAAGTTCATCTTGTTACAGCTTTTTTTTTAAAATTTTTTATTTTATTTATTTATTTTTTTCTTGTCTTAGAACCTTTGTTTATTCACTCATTTTATGGCCAGCTCAGCCCGTCCCGAGGGCAGGGCTGGCGCAGCATGTGGTGCCGGGGATCCTACTGCGGTCCCTGAAGCCGCCCAAACTTTCCAAGCAGGCGCTTTAGACCACTGAGCCATCCCGCCGGGCCCTTGTTACAGCTTTTAAGCAGTGTATGTATGATATGATGATCTTAGGTTTTATATATAGATTTCAGAAAGCTAAAACCTGACTACCTACAAAAAGACATTCCAATGAGAAACAAATAAATTCTTGATAGAAAGGCTATCATAATTTGCAATGACAAAATACATTGAATGTGAGTTTAAATGACAGGGCTACATGCAAAAAAGACAGATCTAAAGCCTGTGCAGGAGGACATGTGAGCTTCAGATCTTCTGTCCCTCTGGCATGGCCAGCAAACTCTG
The DNA here is from genome assembly GCA_004027025.1 of Myocastor coypus. Lineage (NCBI taxonomy): Eukaryota > Metazoa > Chordata > Mammalia > Rodentia > Myocastoridae > Myocastor > Myocastor coypus. The sequence goes on from PVJA010014191.1 coordinate 35,238, forward strand.
TTGTGAGTTAATCTAGAGGGCGCCCTAAAGCTTCCTGCACTCACAGACGAGGCTTTTTAGAGTGATTAGGCCTCTGGAACCCTATAGCTAAATGTGGTGCTAGAAGCTATTGCCTCATCAGAAGAGGCAGGTCAGTGGGAGCGTGACCTGGGAGGATGTCTGTCGCTCCCTGGATCCTTCCTTGTTCCCTGTCTGCTGGCTGTTATGAAGTAAGCAACTTTTTCTACACTATGTCTGCTACACTGGTCTGCATTTGAGCCAGCTGAACATGCAGGACAACAGAACAGTCAGCCAAATTAGATTTCTCCTGTTTTATGTTTGTGAGTGTCAGTTATTGTGTTCCAGACACATAGTTACTGAAACACTCTCCTTCCCTTAAATCCATTCCCAGGCAACATAGAAGTTTATTCCTTATATAATGTGGAAAAGATTGATGTACACCTATTAACTCACACAAAAATCAGTACAAAGCAGCACATTTAGACATAACAATGAAATGAACAGGTACTTAAAGGAAGATTCTTCTACCCTATTTAGGAACCAGAATATAACAAGGTTTAAAAGCTGTGTCTCTCCTACATTCAGGATATTGGAAGTTTTTGTTATAAACAAGTTAGAGTAAGAGGAAAAACAGACACAGACATCTGAAATGTTGCCAAAACAAACAAAGGAAGAAACAGTACAGGAGTGAGATAGAAGAAAATTACAAAGAATGTATTCATACATCAAACTGTTGTTTAAAGATAAGCATTCAGAAAATGTGAGCTCCCAAACGTTAAATAAGGAGCTTTGAAATCAAAGCTTTGAAAGTGGTACATAAATTTAATGAACTTTTAAAGATGATGGAATAAAAATGCATAGAAAATGAAACATAGGAAAAAAGAACACAAGGAAATTAGAGAATCAGTGCAGGAGATCAAACAGACTTGAGAGACTTTCAAAGAGCCGTCACCGAATCTGAGGAAAGTCTTATCTAAGAATGCAACATTGTGTCACTGGGAATTTTGCAATACCATGAGCGGCAGAAGATTTCAGAATGGGAAAAGAATGAAGGGGAAAGAAAAGGTTCTGTTCACTGGATTAGTCAGAAGTCATTTTGATAATGTGGCCATCAATACAAAGTTCTGGAGAAAATGACATCTAATTCAAAATTCTATGGTTTAAAATTGGCATTTAAAATATGAAAGTGAATTGAAGAGAACTTCAGGCATGCATTTTCAAAATCCCTTTCAGTCCTTGGGAGGCTGAAACAGGAGAACCAGTCTCAGCTCAATCTGTGTAGTGAGACGCTACAGATTCTGTACTAAATACATAAAAATAATAATAAAAAAGAAAAAGAAGTTGCCATGTGTGATTGACCATATTAAGAAAAATTTTACGGTTTGACTTTGCTAGTTGTTATAGTTTGTGTCTAGTTGTGCCTCCAAAGCCTTATGTAGTCATGAGGTGGGGACTTCTAGAGTTTGAGATCAACTCATGATCCACTGGGATTATGGGTGATCCACTGGGATTATAGGTCTTAGTACTGCTGTATTATGGGTGTGAGTGCTCTGCCCAACCTGGGGCAGAGAGCCTGAATGCAATATAAGAGAGACAGAGAAACAGACTCTCTCTGTTGCCAATATTGTTGTTCCGATGCCATAAACTGCTGCTCTCTGCCCTGTGCCACTCTGCCTTGGAGCCAGCCAAGTATGGACTGAAATATTCAGTAACTGTGAGCTAAATAAATCTTCCTGTCCTTCATTTTGAGTGTCAGGCATTTGTGCCAGCAACAAGAGAAGAGTAACTGAGACAGAATTTGTTATTGCAGTAATGAGGTCATTGCTGTGGCTAAACCTAACTGTGGATTACAAGTTTTTGGGAATGGCTTATGGGAAGAAGTAGGAAATGTTTGGAGATATAGTCTACTTGTGAAGAGCTGGAAAAGCTTTGACTATTCTGTAGGGGAGATTCTGGTCAGAGTTCAGACCAGGCGACTGTCTGGAAGCTGGCCTATAAAGTCCAGGCATGGGAACTTTCTGCTGGGAAGAAGGACTGCATTGGTTGTTGGGCTCCAGATGATTTGTGCTATGGCTTAGCCAAAAGACTGTCTTAATTTTTCTCATTCCAAGAACTTTGCCTAAGACTGAGTTTAAGCACGGAGGACTGATTACTCTTTCAAAATATATTTCAAAGCAGCCAAATATTGGAGAGGTGGCGTGGCTGTTATTGGCAGCTTTTAGTTCAGTTTATGTTGAAAATCAAGAGCAAAGAGCTCAGCAGGGTGGTTTCAAGTGTGAGTTTGGCCAGAAAGGAACCTCCACTCAAGCTGTGAACTGTACATATAGAGCTGAAATGATCTTCATTTCTGGAAAGGAACAAGAGAATTGAAATGATGACTTGAGGGCATCACAGGAGACTACAAGTCCCTACTCTTTGCAGCCTCAGAACTGCAAAGGAGAGGGACTTTGTCTTGAGAAGAAAACCACAGAGACTCACGTTCCAGATTGGTGGCAGTGGCCATGCTGGGTTCCAAAATGGCACCAGCATGGAAAATTTGTTCCTTAGAATCAGGATCAGAGGCTGATCAAATGTAGGCACTTGACCTCCACAGCCAAGAGACAAGGAAGCCTGGCTACTGATCCAGCTGGCAGCTGACCCTGGCATCATCTATGTGGCACTGGTTTTAAGCACATTCAGAATGCAGGAGTTGTGAAGTTAAGATGGCTTCCACTTCAATTTCAGGAGAAGCCCTGCGAGGCCAGGCAGTGCGCCCCTGGGAGGGCAGTGTGGAAAGCTGTGAATGAGAAGCCTATTCAGTGGAAACCCCAGAAGTTTGGAAAAGCCAGAAATGTGAATCATCCCAGGGAAACTGCAAGGAGGGAGCAAAGCCAGCCTAAGAGAGAAGCTGTGGGAACTACCACCATTAATGTCATAGAGGTGGAGCCATGTAAGATCTTTGGAACTCAAATCTCAGTGTAAACTGCTCCAGATGTTCCATTGGATCTATGGGATTTAATGTTTGCCCTGTGGGATTTTGGAATTGTGTTGGTCCTAGTGATTTGTATTCCCTTATTATTTACAACTTTTGGAATGGTAATGTTTACCTTGTGCCTTTCAGTGTTGGATGTGTTTAACTTTTCTTTTTGTACAGGAGCTCACAGTTAAAAGATTTCTAACTCGGATCTTTGAGGACACTTGGGACTTGGACTTTTGAACAATGCTGAAACTGTTGGGACTTTGTCAACTCTTAGAGATGGACTAAAATGTCTTTTGTATATATATATATATATATATTTTTTTTTTTTTAATAATTATTTTATTTTATTTTATTTTTTTCTTGTTTCAGAACTTTTGTTTGTTTATTTATTTATTTTTATGGCCGGCTCAGCCTGCCCTGAGGGCAGGGCTGGTGCAGCATGTAGTGCTGGGGATCGAACCGTGGTCCCTGAAGCCGCCTAAGCTTTCCTAAGCAGGTGCTTTAGACCACTGAGCCATCCTGCCGGGCTTCATAAAGGAATGTGCATGAGACTTTGAGGGTCCAGGGGTTGGAACATTATAGTTTGTGTCTATGTGTCCCCGCAAAGCGTTGTGCAAAGCCGGGCGTGGTAGTGCATGCCTGTAATCCTAGCACTTGAGAGGCTGAGGCAGGAGGATTGGTGTGAGTTTGAGCCCCACCTGGGCTACAAAATTGAGCTCAAGGCCTGCCTGAACTGCATAGTGAGACCTTGCCTCAAAAAAAAAAAAAAAAAAAAAAAAATGCTTTATGCAGTCAAATCTCTAGAGTTTGAGATTTGAAAAATGATCCACTGTGATTACAGGTGATCCACTGGGATTATAGGTCTTAATACTGCTGGGATTATACATATGAGTGCTATGCCCAATCTGGGGTAGAGAGCCTGAATGCAAAATAAGAGGACAGAGACAGAGAGATAGACTCTCTGTTACCATTGTTGCTGTTCTGCCACCAAAAACTGATGCTCTCTGCCTTGAAGCTAGCCAAGTATGGATTGAAACCTCCAGTAGCTGTGAGCTAAATAAATTTTTCTTTCTTCATTTTGAGTGTCGGATATTTGTACTAGCAATGAGAGAAGAGTAACTAAGGCACTAGTGATTTAAGGTGTAGTAATTGTATATAGAAACTAAGCAACCCAGTCTGGTGTATTGGTACATGCGTATAAACCCAGTACTTAGGAAGATGAGGCAAGAAATGTAAAGAGCTCAAGACCAGCTTGGCTACATAGGGCATTCCAGGTCAACTTGTACTATAATAACGAATTCAATTATAATTTGTTGAGTGGTATGCAAATAAAATTCAACAGCTATTAACTCTAGCAAAAGTAGTTAGCATGAAAGACAGGAAATTAAATAATAAAAACTACTTAGCTTAACGGTGAATATTATTTTTATAATAATAAATTCATGATAATAATGCATAATAATATTTCATAATAATAATCATGGAAACCCTAGATATTAACATAAATAACATTGTGACACACATTGGGATGATTAGAGATAGATATTGTGATATGGTGTGTGTGTGTATGTTTGTGTGTCTTTTATGAGAGAATGGACTCCTCCTTAATAGGAAGTCACAAAATCAGTAATAGACTTGGGTACCCAATCATTTATGCATTCTTCCAGTGTGAACTAAATTTTATTTAGTGTCCAGAATGAACTTTTCCTATCTGACTCAGAAAATGCTAATCATGATCTACAACACCAGGAAAAATTCTAAATAAGCTAAAGATGAGTAACAGGCCCTTCCGCTGTGGTGACTGATTTAGGAATGTCCACGTACTCTAATTCTGGCCCATGAAGAAAGGCAAGTCTTGTGGATACTTTCTGGACAAAGACAGGAATAAAAGCACTTCGCATGTTTTTCCTAGGTAATTTCCTATTGAAATAATGCCCAGAACTTCTACAAGCATATTAGTTCTAGTCCATCATACATTAATTTGTTTTTAAGAAACTAAACTCAGCATCGTGTAATATATTATTTAGCACAATTATTTTTCTTTTGCAAGAGAGAAAGGTCTAATTTATCTTGGCCTACTGAAAGTGTCTGCAGTATAATGTATGCAAATTTAACTCTTATTTTGCAAAGATGAACAACATAAGGCTAATAGACATCAATGAGAAAGGAGTAAGGATAAATAATATAAAAAATATGGGCAGAACTAATAGCAGAAAACTTCCCAAATGTGGGGAAACAATTTCACATTCAGGTAAACAAATCATATAGAACTCCATGTAAAGGTTTTTTTTCTTTAATTTTTAGATTGATATTGATTATTCCTTGAACTTAAATGTTTTTTACTTTGGGATAAAGTTTACGTTAGTTATTTCTAAATTGTGATTTTTTTAAGACTCAGATTAATGGTGGCAAAAATAAGAGGGTTCACACACATATTTACAAAGCAATAGTGCAGCAATAATTAAGCAAAACACTGTGATAGAGTAAGAGACAAATTAAAGGGCAGTCTCCAAATTTCTACTTTCTGATGCCAGCATGGTGTGATCAAAATGTCAGAGGACTTTACAGAAAGTGATGCTTCCAGGGAGGTCACTGGAAGCAAGTAAAAGGGCTATATGGTCATTATGGCAAACTTCAAAATGCTTCAGATGGCTCTGTCCATTGTGATCTGTGTCTGTAATACAGAAAAATTATACCTGGCAAAATGTACAACTTTGGGGAACCTATAATGGAAAATACACAGCAGAAGACAACAGTTAGCTCTGAGGTGGTATATTCATTCAGCCTGCGTAAGACAAGGTCTGGCACACTGGCCAACGTCATGCTACACTGTACTGGCATACCTTTAAAATACATTCTATTTTCTTTCAGTTTTGTATCAGTTCAGTAACATAGAATGTCCTGCAGTTAAAAATATAATATGACCCTCAAAAGTCTCTTATTGAGAACTTGCTCCCTAACAGAGCAGTATACAGAGGAGTGGCTTTACAAGATCATTTGATCCTCAGGCTGCTAAGCTAATCAGGCCACCAAAAAGCTCAGAGCTGACTGCGTCCTTAGGGTGTGGGGCTGTTTGGAGGGAATCACTGAGTAAATAAGCTAAGAGGGGATCTTTTGTCTCCTCTCCTGCCCCTCTCTCTGGCTCTCTTGTTCTATTTCCTGGCAGTCTCGGGATAAGCATCTTTGAATCACCACACTCTGTGGCCTTGACATTTCTGGATTGGGGTGAACTGACCTGAACTGAAACATTTCAAACTGAGAGGCAAAATAAACATTTTCTTTTTTACCTTATGTTGGTCAGGTATTTTTCCCATGAACACACAGGTGAATAACACAGAACGTGTATTTCAGCTTCTAGGAATGATAAAATAAAGTTATCTGTAGTAATTATATGGCCTATGCCTGGACAATATCCACTTTTCAAAGACCTAAACCTTATCATTTTCTATACTTTTTTGTTTTTTATGACATCTAATATTATAGTTATTGTCCCTTTCTTATCCCAGGAATATAATACCTGACTCCCAAAACTTAGGAGGACCAGAAGTTTGTTTTGGCTTATATTTTCAGCTTATGGTTGCCTGTCTCCAAGGCAAAAATTGAACATGGCAGAGTGGCCTGGTGGAGCAAAACTGCTCATAAAATAGCAGCCAGGATGGAGAACAGGAGAAAAGAGGATGGTGATAGATACACCTTGCTAGTATTAATCCAAGGAAGACTTCAGCAGTGATGTGTTCTTAGCAGGCCCGGCTGGAGGTTAGTCACTGGGCCATGATCTAGAATGATGCCTCTTCTGTCTGCTTCCTCCCTCCCTCCCTCTTGGCTGTCATGGTGTGGGAAGCTCCCTTCCATAGGAACTCTCTGCCATGCAGCTTCTGCCTAAGAGCCAGCTCACCATTGTCTAAAACTCTTGATTCACAGCAGAACCCCTCCTCTTTCAAGTTGCACGTGCCGGGAACTTATTCCCAATGACAAAAGGCAGTTATTTACATTTATTTTAATTACACAAAGCATCTCTGTATATTCTCAGTTAGGCTGTATTTCATTTCAAGTCAGCACCCTTAAAGATCTCATTAATGGACAATATAACACTGTTGTTTAGATGAAAATATTTTTGGTTGAACCAGACTCTTGTAATCAACTCAAGGCTGCTACATGTCAGGATAAGAAGGAGTTAAAATAGAGACATATGGACATATGGAATATCCTGCTGGGCATGGGGGATGAAGAGTAGAAAAACAAGACTGCAACAGCAGAAGGAGTAACCAAGAACACTTGGAACTCCTCAAAGACGTCCTGTTTTCATGTCCTTGTTCCCAGGTGCCTAACAGCTGCATGCACATGTAGCTTAAACATAAATCTTAGGCGCACTTGATAAGGTTTTTTTTTGTTTTTGTTTTTGTTAGCTGAAAGTAATCCAAAGGCTGAGACTCAATACATAAAACTAAAGACTGAAGTCAGCATAGCAGCCTTTTGCTTGAACCCTTGCTTTATTTACGTTGAGTGTCCATGTTTTTTTGTTTGTGGCCAGAGCCCCTGAGTCTTTCCCAGCAGGTATTCCCCAAACTCAGGACTCCCAGAACCAAAGTGTGGGTCTTTGTCCCCTCAGCCTCTCCATCCAGGAAGGCCTTATTGTGCACCTCATCTTTGGGTTCTACTAGGCATGAGTATGGGATAAAATTTTTCTGCAGCCCAGGATGCTCACTGTGGAGAGCTTTTGTTTTTGATGCACAAAGCTAATCATGGTTGTTCTATGTTTGACTTAAATCGCTTGCATAAGGAAATAGATGAATGTTGTTTTTGATATCCTGATTTCCATTTGGAAAAAAAATGGGTATATCCTACATGAAGCTCCTCAATCCCCCCTACAAATACTTAAAACTTGGCATCTCTGCCAATATGCTTTTGAACAGTTTTGGGGTTCCACAAAATGAAATGTTAGTGAACATACCTTTCACTGACTAATGAAGAAAATTCTGCCCTAAAACAGGAACTGAAAATAACAGCTATATCCATGCTTCCAACTCTGCTAATTAAAAATGCTCCCTCTTACCAGGGTTCACAAGTTCAGCGAGCCTTTGACAAATAGGTTAAGGAAGCTCCAAAGGAAGGAGATATTTCTATTCTAGCATTGTGCCCAGTTGTCAGAAGACCAGGAGCTGCTCCTGGACAGCAAACACTCTCTTATTCTGTGTTAAAAAAATTAGAAAGAGCTACTACTAAATATGGCACACACACAGTCCTTACAACACGAATTTATTAGAAGGCATTACATTTGACGATACAGCTACAACAACTGTTAGGAAATTTAAACTGGCTGTGCCCCTATTATCCTATTGACACATAAACATTAAGTCCACCCTCAATTTCTCTTTTTTGACCTCTACTAGACATCCATTTTGTAGACCATACTCCTTTAAATAAGGAGACATATCATTTCATGCTAATAACCCATTAATCTTATTATGTGGAGTTATTATCCCAACAATATAAGAACAAATGATATTTTTTGGAATGGCTTCACACACCTCACACCATCAAAAGGACTCTATGGTGCTCCAAGTCAAATTACAAATCCGATGGGATACACTATTAAATGAGCCATACATTTATTTGGCTTTATTATATCAACCCTAAGTGTTCCCTATGGAAAAGATATTCATCAGGGTGTTTACTGTGACAAGCCATATCTATTCATATTTACCACCAGTCTCTTCCAATGCTTCTCATGTCTGCAAAAGACTCTTCCTACCTTTTCTTTTCATCTTTCCATGATTCTACCCAACAGGCCAGTTTCAGGACTCACAGTATACACTGATAGAAATAAAACTAAGGGAGTAATAACACGACAAACAAACCTGGCATCATAAGTACACACTCCCTCATACCTCCACACAACAAAACAAGATGGCAGCCATTCCACTAGCTTTCCAGCTAGTCGACAACCAACCTTTAAGTATTATTTCTGACAATGCCTGTGCCTGCTATGTAGTACAACCCATTGCAGATGCCATCATATCTTGTGCTCTGCATCCCACACTATGTTCCTTATTTATTTCTATATAAATGCTAGTACGATGTCTCTCATCTCTTGTTTACATTTATCATGCTAAATCACACCTTCAACTACCTGACTTCATTTCACAAGGCAATTATTATGTTGACTCTTTTTTTTTTGGTACCGGGGATTGAACTCAGGACCATGTGCTTGCCAAGCAAGCTCTTATCCTACTGAGCTATCTCCCTGGCCCTATGTTGGACTCTTTATTACCTTTGATTGTAGATCGTCAATTGTTTCACCAAAATGCTCTCTCTTTAGAAAAAGTTTTGCAGCATTCCTTTAACACAAGCTCAAAGTATACTTAAATGATGTAATCAATGTATGACTAATTTTCCTTCCTCCTTTGGAGCCAACCCCAGAGGTTTAAAAGTTAATGAGATATGGTGGGCAGATGTTACTCCTCTCCCCCTCTAGCTCCTTATTCTTACCTATCTGTCAGTGTTGATATATATTCACAATATGTTTAGGTCACCGGTCATAAAAGAGAAACCATGAATCAAGCTATTCAACATATTCTAGCTGTTATAACAGTTATGGGCAAACCAAAAAAATTAAAGACAGACAATAGTCCTGCTTATACTTCACAAGCTTCTGCCACATTTTGTTCACAATGGGACATTGTTCACAGAAAAGGAATTCCACATAATCCCACTGGCCAAGCAATTATAAAACACTCCCACCACAAAATTAAACAAACTTTATCACTATTAATAAAAAGAAAGGGGGGGGGGATATAGCCGCCTGAAGGTAAACGGTATAATCTCTATTATCTCTGATGCTATTTGAACTTGACATATTATCTGACTTATATCATGTTTCTCTTAATCAATGGTTGTCTCCTTGTCTGTGTCATTTTCAATTGTCCACATTGCTACCTGTGTCTCAAGTGTGATATAAAATGGAATGACCCGGTCCCATTAATAATTTGGGGAAGAGGGTATGCTTCTGTTTTAACCCCTACAAATCCACTGTGGGTCCCCACTCACTGCATTAGACCTGCCCATGTCATGGTATCAGGGATTGAACAGTCTAATCCTACAGTTCCAAAGTCACCTAGCCTTCAGGGAAGCTAACCACCATGGCCCTCCACCAAGAAAGCGAAGAAGGATGATATATCCTCAGGAACTGGTCACCTTGGGAAGCCTAAAAAATTTATAAATGAGGTACAAGATGCTCTTGTGCACACCCCTAAAGGATTTGCTCTAGAGAGATTGTCCTTGACGATCTGTGCTAAAATCACAAAAAATTCTGTTATTGATACTTTGTTTGATATGTTGGCCCCTCTGTTCAATAGCCATGAGAATGTATGCATTCAAATGGCCTCTTCTCTCAACACTTCTTCTTTTTGTCTTGAACAGGACTTTAATTTACAGTGCATCTTGGGTTCCTGCCTCCAACCAGTTTCTAAGCTCATTGAAGATACTAGAAACATAACTTTCCTTAGATATATTGACTCCAAGCCAGCCTCTTATTCAGACCTCAACCACTGGGGACCTGCCTCTTATGACACTCCATCAGGAGCATTAGAATTTATTACCTGTAAAGTAATAACTACATCTAATAACACCTGTGCATGGCATGTAATTTGCACCAGAGCCAAATGTCGTAAATTATATGGTAATTTAAATGGTGCAATTATGATGAATATATTTCTAGTTATGGTAACATTCAACTACCCCTAGGATGTTTTTACTTTACATGTAATGCTCATACCTTTAATTATATTCCTCCAAATTTCTCTGATGTCTCCTGTGGTTTAAGCAGATTGGCTGTGATACTTCCTTCCATAACTGATTTGATTCAGCCCCAAACACATCATTTTATCTATCTATCTATACCAGTCCAGAGACATTTCCAGTATACCACTGCCCCCTACCTATGATAATAAGATTATGTTTCTGTCATATGTGGAAGCTTATGCTATGATAGTCACTATTGTAGATAATCTATTCTTTGGAGAAATAGCTGAAAAACATGTTTAATAGTTGGGATGTAATGTGGCAAAGGCTCTAAATACTACCTCTACCATTATTGCCTTGCTCAATGCAGAAAGAAAGAAACATAGACAAGCTATTTTAGGTAACTGTACTGCCGCTGATTATTTGCTTTTAAGTCATTAGCAGGGATGTGGAAAGGTAAAAGAAAATACGTGTTGTTTTTAGTCTATCAGATAGCCGTCAACAGATACAAACACAGGTAGATATATTAAAAGAATCAGCCTTGCGGATACAACAAGAGGAAGAAGGATGGAATTTGTTCAATTGGCTAACACAGTGGGTTCCCTGAAAATGGTTAAAACAAATATTTCTTGTGTTTTCACTCCTCTGTTGTGGAATAACCTTCATTTGTTGCATCCCACAATGTATTCCCTTAGGGTATAATTATTGTAGCCCTATGAAACAAATCCATGTGTTAAACAAACAAAGAAAGGGGAGATGTTGGGATAAGAAGGAGTTAAAGTATGGAATGACCTGCAGGGCATGTGGGATGAGAGGTAGAAAAATGAGACTGCAATGGTAGAGGGAGTAACCAAGAACACTTGGAACTCTTCAAAGACATCCTGTTTTCATGTCCTTGTTCCCAGGTGCCTAACAGCTGCATGTTACATATAGCTTAAACATAAGTCTTAGGCACACATGATAAGGTTTTGTTTTATGAACTGAAAGTAAACTAAAGGCTCAGACTCAATACATAAAACTGAAGACTGAAGGCAGTGTAGCAGCCCTTTGCTTAAGCCCTCACTTTGCTTGCACTGAGTATCCATATGCCTTTGTTTGCTTTTGGAAAGCACAACAACTATGATCACTTCTTCCAGAATAAGGATGCTCAGAACCATCAGACCATGAGTAAGGAAGCAGCCTGCAGTGGCAGGAATCATAGTGTAAGCAGGAAGCAAAGCCTTGAGGACATTTGGAAGTTCAGAAAGCTGTGGATTTACAGTCTTTTGAAATTTATGTGATGCTAAGGAAAGACCTCAGTGAAATGAATTGGGCCAGCAGTCATCAGACAGGGGTCCAAGATAGAGACTAAGAAACCTGGTCTCAGGTGTAAAAGAGCCCTTGCTTACAGGGGAATAAAAAAAGAATACCATTATTGAAAACTGAATATACTGTATAATTAGAGCTAGCACATGAAGGTTCAATTCCAGGCTGATGTCGGAAGTCATTAACCACAGAATCCTTATATTTGGTACTTTTCAAAAGTTAGTTGTAGATCGAAGGACAAGGAGTCAGCTAAAGTAAAATGAGGTTTATTCTTCATGCAAATTTAGAGATTGTAAGAAACATGAGTTATAAATGAAAATGATAAAGCAGTGAGTACTTATTTACTGTAACGAAACTGTACTGTATCAGTGAGGCTTAGGCCTTTTCTTTCTAACATCTCCACAAAAAGCTTTTGACAAATGTCTTCACACTGGCTCTTACTGACTGTAATCTACTCTATTTTCTTTGTTAATTTAATATTCTTATTGTTTAAATTTAACAATGGTTATATTACATATTTTCATCATTAGATCAGTTTAGATTAATACATATAGGTATATAAGATTGATCAAACAATTAAACATTAACCCTTTTAAATGAACATTACTTTTTTTTTTTCTTTTCCCCTTTTTTTTTGTGAAAGTTGACACATTGCATATTATCCTCACAATCATTCTACAGAGTACAGTGTGTGGGCATGACCCACCTCCCTATTGATGTTGCTTAGAAAAAAATTT